>LOJH01002301.1:1259-39231 GCA_001685095.1 Ellobius talpinus | reverse complement strand
TGTGTGTGTGAGAGAGAGAGAGAGAGAGAGAGAGAGAGAGAGAGAGAGATTTTGTTTTTAAATTACCATTTGTTCACCAAACATGAGCAAATGGGCCTGACATTTGTCCTGACATGAATTCTGTTCTGGTCTCAGCTGAAGAGATTTTAACACTCTCACTTTAAGACAACTTTCAAAGTCTTGCTTTCTTTGTCTTGTCGTTTGTTTCGGAATGAATGCATAGGACCTCTTTAGAGAACTCTTGCTTTCCAGAAAAGTGATTGTTCTTGTCTCATTGGGCTATTTGCATTGCATTTTGTACTTTTGAGTGTGTTTCATAAAACAGATTTTCTAATTTTTGGAGGGGTTGACAGAGTGATTTTATAATTCAAATGAAACTTTTTTCCTTAACATTACAATTTTATTATTTAATGTTATGTTCCTACTCTTGTTTGCATTCTTAGTTGTTTATAGTTATGAAAGCTGAATAGATTTAAATACTTTTGACTGATTCCTTACTACTTTTATCAACTATGAGTAGCATTTAATCAACATTTTTTAGCTTTGGGAAAGAAGGTGCAATTTGACTTCCTATATTTGATAATGTAATATCTATTTTTTCCTACTAACAAATTCCATGCTATGTCTTTTTAAAGAAAAGCAGAGGCATCTCTGAGAACTGCGCCAGGCAATCTGTTGCGGTGGTTTAATATACTGGCAAATGCTCTCACAAACTGTATATGTATATTTAAATGTAATTAAAATACAGCGTAATTAGGATATCTAGTTTTTCAAGGTTTATACTTCAATGGAAGGTCCCGTTCTACTCTTTTCCATTTCTTTGTCTGTTATCTTGACTCATGCTTTTAAATGACAAGACTGTAGCCACCATGAGTCTTGACAGTCGAGTTATAAGGAGCAGGGAATACGAACTGCTGATAAATCTTAGGATGCATAAAAAAATCAAATTAAAAATTGTGTCTTAAATAAATCCTTGCCCTTTTGGAATTTGTACTTGATAATTTTACAATACTAATTTCTGTAGCAAGTAAATCAATATTCTAAAAATTGAGATAATATGGCTTTGCCATTCATATTTGCTTTTCATTCAGTTATTTTAATCAAATTTATCTATTCTTGTAAGAGGCATTCAGTTGAGTGGGACTGTGTTGGCTGGTTAAAATTCCAACTAATTTCAGTGGGTCACTAGCTGGAATTTGTATGGTTCTTTATCCTCTGCACAGGTGGTGAGCAAGTACACTTGAAGAGGTACAAAGCAAATTTAAAAAAGATACCAGCTGTAGACTATATTGCTATCAGATGCAAGCAGCAAGTCCACAGAGAGTCCCTGCCTTGGCAAAGTCTCTATGTTCATGTCTTGTGATACATTACTTTATGGCTTGGGAGTAAAGAACAGACACAAATGTTTCCAAGTTAGGAAAATAAGCTGAGGTGTTAATTTCTATGACTTTTAAAAAAAATCCCTTTATGCTCAGCAATGAACGGTTTCTTCTCGGTGTTGTTTAAAGAAGTGCGTAGCCATCCTATATAAAGCTGATGATAAGGTTTGTGAACAGAATTAGGAGTGTTCATCTACTGGATCAGTATGTGTTACATCTTGAAGTCACTTTCCTTTAGTGGATAAAATATATAACAGGAGGTTTCCAGAAAAAGTCTAGAGGAGTCCCGAACTGTAGTCAAAACCCCTGAGAGGGTTCCCAAGCCTACTCTCACTTGCAGGCTGGGCTGCTGTTCCTGTATTCTAGATGGACAAGAGTGCCCTGGCCTTTGTGCTGTGCTGGAGGAAGCTATCTTACCTTGAGCAAGTTCTCCTCTCCCCCTGTTTTGTGATCTCAAAACCTGCACTTGTAAATATTCTACCTTCTCACTTAAACTCCAGTCTTCTTAATGATACCTCTCCCCTGCTCCGTGTTCTACGTGGGTTTCATCACTTTAACCAGTGGCTCTCAAATTCCAGAAATATTTCCTAGAAGTCTTGTTCACAGCACAGCCCAAGTCTACCATTGCCAACGGCATAGATCCAAACTGGGGATCTGCATTCATCCTTAGTCCCCAGAGGTGGTGGCTGCGGCTGCTGCTGCTGCTGCTGCTGCCGCCTGGAAGAACACCCACTGACCTACCTGCATTTTATGCTGCACATAGAGACCACTAGGCAATTTCTCAGACTGTTGTTGGTGTGTGCAGTTGGATGAGTTTCCTGATTCTTTGCACCTGTCTTACCAACAACCTAGTTCTTTATTTTCATGTCCTTCACAAACACTTCCAGGTTCAACTTCACCCAGAATCTTGTAATTGTGCCACACAAACCCCAGAATGAGTTTGACCTTGAATGTGGACAAAGGCATGAAGATTCTGCACTTCCATCCAATTTGCATGCTTCTAAGTCACAAGTACATCGAGTATTTTGCTTTGCCACTGAAGTCTAGTACTTTCATATCCATGTGGAAGCAATTATTTGCATCTTGAAAGTGTCTTTGGTTTGTATCTTATGTTGTTAGTACACACTGAATATTTTCTGAATGTTTAAACTAAAGTACCTAATACTTAAGTTTGTAGTTTTAAAAATGA
Organism: Ellobius talpinus; assembly: GCA_001685095.1. Classification (NCBI taxonomy): domain Eukaryota; kingdom Metazoa; phylum Chordata; class Mammalia; order Rodentia; family Cricetidae; genus Ellobius; species Ellobius talpinus. Next base: position 36,663 of record LOJH01002301.1, on the reverse strand, counting down.
TATATAAATGAAATTCTGGACTCAAATAGCAATGGAATTCATTTAAAATTATTCCAGTGAGAGAATAATAGGAAGGAAACTGAATTATGTAGAAATTCTCCTTGTTCTCAATGAATATGATTATTTGAACTAATATATGCGTCTCTTGTGAAATATTTCATATTAGTCATAATAATAAAAGAAAATAGTTTCCATTCATTTCATCTCAGAATTAGCTATGATCTGTGTTGATGATTTCACGTTTGCAAGCTAGAAAGCTAAATATTTCATAAAATAGAAATGAGTTTCTTATTAGAATTGATGCTGAGCTCATGAGACCCCATTTTACTTCCAGTATCACTTGGCATAAGCATATTAGTTTTCAGTAGAACTTTACTAGTCCTTAATTACTTTCTTGAGTCAAAATTCCAAATATTCACAATTAATTTTTATTAATATATTGAATTTTCTCAATGCCTTACCTCAGAAAAGTAATTAAGAACTTGGTTTCTGTAGGCAGTAGTAATAACAAATTTTAACCTCCGTGACATATTTCTTTATATTTTAACTAATTCAGCAGTAAAGCCATGAAATATTGTAGCGGGAGAAGTTACTCCACCAAAGCAGGAGATGCATCTGGAGAACAGAACAACAATTTGATTCCCAAGGGCTTTAAAAGCCACTCTATCTAGTGGCTGAGTTTCCACATGACTTCTTTTGACAGACCATTCGAGAAAGATCAGTGCTTAGCATCAACTTGGGAAAGGAAAATAATCTATTATTAGACCACTTTCAAATGTCTTTAAAGGTGTATTGGAAACATATTTAGGATCTATTCAAGGCTGTGCATATTACAAGGATCTCTGTCACATGTTAAATTGTTAAAGTTCATCTTAACTCAGAGTGAAGAAAAATCAGAGTAAAGAGTGGGCCCTCAATCATTGCCCATGTCTTCTGCATTGGTCTGATTCTGAGAGAAGAATCACTAGAGTTGATCATTATTATTGGTACATTTTATGTCATTTTGTCATTTTACACCTTTTCAGATGGACATTTGCATGGGACCATCTCCTAATTGCCAGTTGTCTTTATGCTGAGGGCAACTATTTGCCCTTGAAAGCCATTCTGTTAAGTTAGATTTGTAGGGTGTCTAGTGCATAGTAGCATCCCTACACTAACCTACTCCATACCAGGTACCGAAACAGGCAGAGGTCCTGCAGGGAGAGACTGCTACTGGGTGGCTCAGCATTGCCCACAGTTTCTTCTGGGAGAATTCTCAAGGCACAGACAATACTTGTTATAACTCTTATCCAAGTCTTTTAATGCTGGAAAGGGGCAGACATATGCATAGGCTTTATTCGATGGGTGGGCTGGGTTAGAGTATTGTATCCTTTGATTTACTTACTCAACCCAAAGCTATTACACAAGTGTGAAACATTGCATAGTAACATATTGCAGAAAATGTTCATGGCTTTGAGTTCAATGTCTGTGCTACGCACAGAGTATATGCCCAATAGAAATAGGCTGAATAAGGCATGGGAAGGCGTATAGCATCCATCAGCCACTTTCTGCAGTCACACAACTGATTCTGACACATGCTAAGAGTCTAAAGGTCATTGGTTTTGTTGGAACATAAAATTTATATAACTTGTCTATGTTGATTCAGCTCAAAACTTGGGAATTGGCCTTAGGGATTTGCTCTGTGTTTAAGAAAACTCCATTGCATTCCCCTATGCAGGGAGTGGTGGTTTCAAGCTCTTGTTTACTAACAGTCATCATGTCTTGTTCTAAAGTGAGAAGGTGTGAGAAAGGTGTCAGACACGAAGGTGGTCTCTTCATATCTCCGTTGTGGTGAAGAAAGGCGCCATTACCATCAACAACCCTTGTAAATTGACTAATGAGGCAAATCAGCATACACACACACAAATCCTATCATACCAAACTAAAAACAAAAGTGACAAAGATAGCTTAGATTGTATTTATTGACTGACAGTCATTTCGACCAAGGTGCTGATCCAGAATCAGAAATTATAGCATGTAGAAATTGTAGCTGTTTGTCATGCTTGTCTCTGAAGAGCATGGGTCAAGAATGCTTTGAAGGTAGCTGGGGTGGGACACACTTTCTACTGTCAATGGATTTTCTGTCCCTTCAGATTTTAATTGTTCACTGAGTAACATCATATACTTCTTCTTATGATGTCTCTTGCCCAAACCAACTCTTCTCTGTCTCTGAAATATGAAAGGGTGGCTTCTGTGTTTCCTGGACCACAGAGTGAGAAGCAGGAAGTCTCAGTTATGCAGATGTGGGTGGAAGTTCCACATTACCTTCCCCAAGACGTTTGCTGTTGGAGGCTTTAGGCAAAGCTTTTGCCATTCTGAGCTTTTGCCTTATGCAGAATGGGAATTGTAATTTATTTGTCTCACATAAATACTAAAGGAAAATAATGTGTTATTCAGATGATTCTGAGGCAAGAATACAGGGAAATTCAGATTTTCTTTAATATGCATTTATTCATCCAAATCTAAGATGTGAAGCCAAAGAACATATTTGGCTTTTCTTTAGACTTAATTCATATGCTCATGGATTCAAAGTGAAAACACCCCTTCATCTGCAGATGAAAGGAAGAAAAACTGAAAGCTATACGACACAATTGACATCATGTAGAGTATTTTAAACCATTGCTGTGGAGACCTTGATAATGAACTGTAAAGATAAGAGCCCATTAACTGGGTCCCACATATTTTATGGTCTAGAATTATATATTGCTTTCTACTTTTATAAACAGGATAAAGACAACTCCATGAACCTTTTCTTGAATAGAAACTGTATATTCTTTTTCAGGAGAAGGCTGCTTCCATAGCCACACTCTTTCCAGACTGTGGAAAATATATCTGCTTCACAGAAAAGGTCAAAGCACTTAGTAGGAACAAACATCTAAGCCACAAAGTAGAATTAAGTGGCAAGTGGGTATTACCGCCAAGTCAACAAGTCATTTCTGTGTGTTACTAGTTCACCTTTGTGGAGGACTTTTCTTGTAGTAGTGACACCTCACTGTGTGCTTAAGCCCATGTTATTTCAAGGCATCTTTTTTCTTGAGTCCTGCAATTAAATTTTAACAAGCCTTTAAGTGTTAAATAATAGGGCATGTTTCTCATTAGATTTGCAAGAAAATATAGCCTTGGAAGTATCTTAATGTCTCCAGCTCATACTAATTGACATATTTTAAAGGAAGAAAAAACCTAATACCTTTGTTAGTAAAGAATAGACCAGGGAAAATGGTGTGTTTAATAAGTTCCATTTTCCTTTTACAAAATATATAACGAGTTGAAGCTTTGAGAGCCACTCAGGCATTACCAGCACAATGGATTTTTTTATATTATATATATATATAAAATTTCACTTATATATTTATATATATAATTTCATATATATGAAAAGGAACTGGCATTAATACAAGGAAGAAATATTATCTATTTTTGCCTGAATTATCAGCATGATTAAGTCAATTCTTTATTTACTTAACTATAGAAGATGAGGGAGAGTATGACCAAACAGTGGGTAATAGGTAAGCTTAGGAAAGACCCGTTGCCTGCTCAGCTGGCAGCAAAACATCATCCATTAGGTTATACTACTGTTCTGGCTATTGAGAGCACCTATGACTTAGATGTAATATAGTTATAGTACTCAACTAAAAGTTTTTCCTGCTAACATCAGAGGAATGGAATATCAAGCTACTTTTCTTGAGCAAATCAGTAAAAAACAGATTTATTCCTAGAAGTGAGTGGAAAAATAACAAATCTTTCCCTGTGAACACTCCATAAGACACTTTCATGAGGCCATTCAAGCTGAACAGCAGAAAACGACGCAGGGAAGGAGCAGGGCTAAGCAAGCATCCTAGACTCCCATGCTTGATGTAGACCCTGTCAGTTCAGACATTATGAGCTTGCCACTGTCTCATTTAAGCATTTATGTTAGTATTAGGGAATTTTAGTAGTGTGCCAGTATAATCTATAGCCATGTCAAGACCAGGCGTTCTGGGGCTTTCTATACTCGCGAACATGTATCCTGCATTGAACAAATACCAGCCTATTACTTTTTATCGCAGAGATACCAGTCAGGTCATAATTACAAGAATTTTAACTCAGATACAGCAGCAATAGACACCTGAATTATTGAAATGCCCCTCTTAAAAAAACAAATAAATGGGAGCAATTGCTGAGCTTGCAAGAGGCCCTGAATTCAATTCCCAGCATCCACATGGCTCACTACTGCCTGTAGCTCCAGTTCCAGTAGATCCAAAGCCCTTTTCAAACTCCCATGAATACCCATTACGCACTTGGTATACATACATATATACATGCAGCCAGAAACATTCATATGCTTAAATCAAGAAACAATTTTTTTCCTCCATACTTTCTCCAAAGGAACTGGTGCTAAATAACATAGACAGAATCTCAAGGTCTTGCTTTCAAGCTTATTCCACACTCCATCCAATCAGAAGCATGGCCAGCTTCTGTTGTTAATAACAGGTCCCTACTGCGGTAGCTTAGGCTGGAGTCATGACTCACCTGCTTCAGCCACCTGAGTGCCAGGATTGCAAGCAAAAACCCCCACAGCCAACTTCACACATGGGAGTTTTATACACTCAGTAGTTATAGAAATAAGGATATGGAACCTGGATAAATATTTTTAGAAGACTCTATGCCATGACCACCCTCATAAAATTCTTTTGCCACTACCATAGCGTGTTAATAATGTGCGTTATTTTTTCTGGAGGAGGAGGGAGAAAAGGTGCAGGTGTATGCACAAAGAGAGGGGACAAGAACAGATGGTACTAACCTAAGAACTGAAGGAGGTTTTCCTAAAATAATAGATTCAGCCCATTTAAACATTTTTATTATTGTTACTATAAAGGCATGATTTCTATATTAAGTTGTTAGGAAACTTTAGCTGTCATTCAGTTCTTTCACCATCACTGTAATAAGCCCCAACTGCTTCTTTAATAGGCACATCTACACATTTTGTTAGAATTTCCAATTATGATTTTCCCATTAGCAAACAAAAACAAAATTAACGGCAGCTTCACCCCCCAAAGTCTAAACTATATTACTAATGAACCCTCAAAGAAAACTCTCCATGCAAAAATAATAAGGTGGAAATTACTGCAATAATCCAAATGTAGAAATAAAGAAAAGACTTCTAAAGATGCAAAAAAAAGCAGCAGAAAAAAAGTGTTTCTCATCAATAGTCTGTAATAGGCCCATACACAGTGGTGCTTTTACTATTTTTACAATTCTAAAATTCACAAAGTTCATTTGTTTTAAACTCTTCTCTGACGTATATTAGACAGGCATGACAGCTTGTAACCACCAGTCTCTGGCCTAGATATGACACACTGTTGCCAAAGTGAAGGTGTTTGGCTGCATTGCCATAGGCATCATAGTCATATGCGGCAATCACAAATGCAGTAAATCCCAGGGCATTTTTCTAGCTCACATCCCTTGTTCATCCCTGAAAAGTCTTGATTCTATCCAGTGCTGGCTACAGTTTCAGTCCTTGGTGTCATGCCAATGGGCGGATTTACCTGGCGGGTCTGGGGCAGGGATTTATTAGGAACTGTCATTAATTGTCATTGCAATGCCTATACTGACAGTTTAAACAGTAGATAAGACTTGAATATAAGATGTAAAATAGCTTTAATTTAGCTCCTGTTAAACCTTAAAACAGACATAATGTTACAGTGGAGATTCTGGAGTCCTTGGAACAGAGGTTCCCATTTGTGTTCTGGACAATTTACTAAATATCTAGTTGCCTCCTTCTTGCCTGGCCAGTCAGGTCAGAAATACATGCCTGGAAGCCCCTGCACTCATTTACTGAGGTAAAGCCCCTCAGTGCCTCAATGCAGTTGGCATGTCATCAGAGCTCCTCCTCGGCATCTTGGCATCTTCTCTCTGCCTCGTGCTTAGGTTCTGATACAACTGAATAAGTAACCTGTAAGTTAATTAAGATAATGCATTTTCTTGAAATATAATTAGTATATAATGTACTCATTAGTATATATTATATATTCTTGAAATGCAGTTAGTATGTAGTATATGGTGCTGGGCCATCAGTGGTACTGAGTGGTGAGGACAGTAATGTTTATTGAAGACTTATTTTAGTGCCAGGCCTAAGTAGGATTTATTTGGAGTCAGTTTTCCGAACAGATTCGTGATTTAGGCTTCATTATCATCATTGTTATCTCTAGCTTGTAGATGAAACACTAAGGCTTAGAGCCACTGCTTGAGAGTGGATGTGACTTAACAGCCTCCCTGTCTGGCAATTCCTATAGCAGTGTTCTCTGCATAGACTAGGGCTTTGCTGGTGGGAATCAGTAGGGAAACTGAGGGGCAATCGATCCCTGTCTTAGCTTAGATAGTATTCCATGATGGTTAGAAGCAGGAACTCTGGACCCGCAGTATCCAGTGTGCATCTTCTGGTTACTTTCAGCACTTGAACTGAGGTCCACACCTAGGCTCAGCCCCAGCCCTACCACCTACTAGATGCGGTAATAGTATATTACTTACCTTCTCTGCGTCTTTCATGCAAAAATTGCCTCATAAGCCATTGTAGAAATAAAATGAGTTGATACATGTAAAAGCCTCCTGCCCATAATAAGCTTTTTCTGTGTGCTTAGAAATCAGGGGGGATTAGGGACACTTAAGAGGTATGCCTCATTATCGAGGCCAAGAAGGAGGTGGTATCACAATGAGTCCAAGCTAAGAGTTAAGATGACTAGAAAGATTGCTCACAATAGCATAAACAATGTGAAAAAGAAAGTGGTTGGCATTAATTCATTGCAACATTATCTGCAGTAACAAAAGACAGTAAAACCCCCAAGCCTCCTGTCACTAGGTGGCTGGTCACATTCATCTACCCGACCTTTCTGGTGTGCACATATAAATGAGAAGCTATACAGTACATGCAAACATTTTCTGAAAAAGTAAAGAGGTGGTAAATGGGCATACACACACACACAATTAAAACACTGATAACCCCCACCAAAACAGAACTCTATTTTGAGCACATGTAGATTGGCTTATTGGGCTAGAAATCTTGATTCCAGTGACATGTGTGTGCCTTTCCTGTTGCACTGGTGAGATTCCTTCTCTTATTTTAGACAGAAAAGAGCTGCTCTGACTCTATTTGAAGAAAATAAAATCAGTCAGATAACTCAATTTTAAGCTGCTCTCTGTGTGCTGTGCATTGAGTTACGAGTTAAATACTAAGACAGATAAGTTCCCCAGTGTGGTCCTCATTGAGCTTTCTCTGGAGCTTAGGAACAAGAAGCAGAGTAGGTAAATGCTGTTGGTGGATCTGTCTCATTATTCTGGGAGCCCCAAAGATGGGCTTCGTCTGAACATGGGAAGCAGTGAGCTAAGGGAATTAGAAACAGTAAATTGGTGAGGGTAAGGGGTCTCGCACAGAGGTAAAGAGTGTTCCGGCAGAGGAGAATTTGGGACAGTGAAAACCACAGCACGGAGCAAGTGAGCTGGTGTTTGTGTGACTAAACTCTGTGTGGTACAGCCCAACTGGGGAGAACAGGCTGAGGAGAGGCAGGGTGAAAGGACAAGGGTTGGGTCACGGAAGGTTTTGTGCCGAGCTTCACTCAGGAAGCATGCCGGTGGATGGTGGATGGAGGCTGAATGTACTCAGGGAGTCCATTCTGAGGTTCAGAATGACAGGAGCTCAGCTGGGTTGTATGAGCCTGGAAGGGGAGCTTGGGTTGAGTCTGTGCTTGGTCTTTGGGGCAGAGTGGTTGAAATGAGAGTCATAGAACCTTCATATGTTTCTGAAGATCCCTCCAGCAGCTGTGTGGCATTATCAGTGCTGGGATTAGGAAAGCTACACCAGAGGCAGAGGCTTGTGATCTGACCCTGGTAAGCAGTGGTAAGGCTTGGATTTGGAGGCAGCAGAGTGTGGAAGGAGGGCCACATCTGCCACTTCATGCCTACCCCAAGTTGCTTTTGAAAAATGGTGAAACCCAGGATATTAACTTTAAAAGTCCTCATCTTGGCATCCTGTCCCCTCCCACACTCATCCTAGATGCTCGGCATATGCATATGACTTCCTTGGGGAAGTCCCTTTTGCTGTGTTGTGTTGATGCGCCAGAGCTCTACCATCTACAGGGGCAGCCACCCTTGCCAGTAGGTGCTGAGGTAGCTGGCCATCTGCCCTGCTAGATGCCAGGGTCCCCGTGGGCTCGATCTGCTAAGTGTCTGGCACAGCGCATGGTGTGCCATGGTACACTATCATTACAGAATGGATTGTGTATTAATAAGTTAGCTATTGTGACAAGTAGGCTCTCTGTATTTTAACACAAAGACAGGTTTTAAATTTTGTTTCAAAAGATAATAGCTTTCTCATACGTGTTATACGTGAAATAACAAAGGACAATTGATAAGTAAAATGTTGAAATTTGTGGTTATTTGTCATATGCATCATCCTGTATTTGTAGCAATTTTTATAAACTAAAGAGATAAATAGCCATCTTTTAAATATTTATAAATAGTGAGATCAGTTCTCTTGCTATTTGTGTTGAAAATAACATCAGATTGCTTAACTTAGAGGTGAAGGGCACATTCTATTAGTCATCCTCAGTTCCAGCACAGTCTTCTAGGAAATCACCGGACCCCACCAGGGCTGTCTCCTGTCCCTCCTATCAGCACACTGAGGGGTGTTTTCCTGAAGTGCCATTTATCACCACCACCTTCCTCGTGTTAACCCTGGGATTCCATGAGCCTTGATGCAAACCTTTGTGAAGTTGAACTGATAGGGATAGACATCTTTATAAGTTCATATCAGCCATGCCTTGATCCCAGTCTCCCTTGCTCTGGATGAGGAAACATGCCTGCTAGAGAGCATCTTTCCACTGTGGCCTGGAGCTATCTCTGGCTGTCCTAAACGTCCTCCTTTACAATTAAACTGAACAGCTCAAACCTTGATTCTATGCTGTTGTGTTCTTTGGTTGTCTTGCCTGTTTAGTCTCACCTGTCCTTCAGGTACATCACAGGGCAGGAATTTTGTGCTGTGAGCTTGCAGCTCTCAGCCACTTAACCACAGACGGCTGTATACTTGATAGTAGAAGCTTTGTGGCCAACGCTTCCCGTGACGTGCGCAGTGAAGTTTCTTCCATTGAACTTGGTTTATTTGACTGTGCAGGTTCATGCAGCACCAACTGACTTTGCTAAGAAATGAGAAGAATCGTGGGTCTGATGTGTGGTTCTCCATATCCTTGTAGTTTTTGTTTTGTTTTTGCAGGGCAGGGGGTTCTTTTCTGAGCTGACTCATTGTGTTGACTGAACCTCTGTGTTTGGAGGTGATGGTGGTTTATGGTGCCCAGTGCTTCTGTTTCTTACCCTCCTGCTTTTCTGACCACTCAGCTTTTCTGTTTTCCCTCTTACTAGGGTTCCCTCCTGGCACCCCTTTCTCCATCACTGTGAGTCTGGCCTGATCGAAGTCTGAGGTTATGAAGTCCATTCTGGATGGCCTTGCAGACACCACCTTCCGCACCATCACCACAGACCTCCTCTACATGGGCTCCAATGACATTCAGTACGAAGACATCAAAGGAGACATGGCATCCAAATTAGGATACTTCCCGCAGAAATTCCCTCTGACTTCCTTCAGGGGTAGTCCCTTCCAAGAAAAGATGACCGCAGGAGACAACTCCCAGTTGGTCCCGGTGGTAGACGCCACAAACATTACAGAATTCTACAACAAGTCTCTCTCATCATACAAGGAGAATGAGGAAAACATCCAGTGTGGGGAGAACTTTATGGACATGGAGTGCTTTATGATTCTGAACCCTAGCCAGCAGCTGGCCATTGCTGTGCTGTCCCTCACACTGGGCACCTTCACGGTTCTGGAGAACCTGCTGGTGCTGTGTGTCATCCTGCATTCCCGCAGTCTCCGATGCAGGCCTTCCTACCACTTCATTGGCAGTCTGGCCGTGGCTGACCTCCTGGGAAGCGTCATTTTTGTCTACAGCTTTGTTGACTTCCATGTGTTCCACCGTAAAGACAGCCCCAATGTGTTTCTGTTCAAACTGGGTGGGGTCACGGCCTCCTTCACAGCTTCTGTGGGCAGCCTCTTTCTCACAGCCATCGACAGGTACATATCCATTCACAGGCCTCTGGCCTATAAGAGGATCGTCACTAGGCCCAAGGCCGTAGTGGCCTTCTGCCTGATGTGGACTATTGCGATAGTAATTGCCGTGTTGCCTCTCCTTGGCTGGAACTGCAAGAAGCTGCAATCTGTCTGCTCGGACATCTTCCCACTCATTGATGAAACCTACCTGATGTTCTGGATCGGGGTCACCAGCGTGCTGTTGCTGTTCATTGTGTATGCATACATGTACATCCTCTGGAAGGCTCACAGCCACGCAGTCCGCATGATCCAACGTGGAACCCAGAAGAGCATCATCATCCACACGTCAGAAGATGGCAAGGTGCAGGTGACCCGGCCCGACCAAGCCCGCATGGACATTAGGCTGGCCAAAACGCTGGTCCTGATCCTGGTGGTGTTGATCATCTGCTGGGGCCCCCTGCTTGCGATCATGGTGTATGATGTCTTTGGGAAGATGAATAAGCTCATCAAGACGGTGTTTGCCTTCTGTAGCATGCTCTGCCTGCTGAACTCCACCGTGAACCCCATCATCTACGCTCTGAGGAGCAAGGACCTGAGACACGCTTTCCGCAGCATGTTCCCTTCGTGTGAAGGCACGGCACAGCCTCTAGATAACAGCATGGGGGACTCGGACTGCCTGCACAAGCACGCCAATAACACAGCCAGCATGCACAGGGCCGCGGAAAGCTGCATCAAGAGCACGGTTAAGATCGCCAAGGTGACCATGTCTGTGTCCACAGACACGTCTGCCGAGGCTCTGTGAGTCTGCTGCTTTCGTGGATGCACAGAAAAAGAAATTCTTTCTCTTTAGCTTAAAATTTAGTAGTCTGTGGTCCCCTCGGTTACATTTTTTTTAAAGTTTACCATGTTTAGTAAATAGTGACTGTCACTGTGCTTATTTTTCAGTTTGCTGACATTTTAATAGTTTAGGTACTTGAACCCCATTCTCCAGGGTTTTGCAATGAAGAAAGCCTGTTGCTTCAGTTACTCAACAGTCCTTCCAAGTCTCTGAAATAGAAGGGAAACCTTAGACTACAAAATCTGAAGTCTAAGTATCCATAGAGAAACACCACAAAATGAGTAATGCCTTTGTAACCACAACTTTCATAATAATGTGGTATGTGTCTGTCCATAGTACTAAAAAGTGCATTTTTACAATAGATATAGTGCTATAATAGAGATACTTTGTAAAATGTTTTATGTCCTGTGAGTTACGTATCAGTGTTTACTGTCATTTTGTCTAGCTTAGCAAAACCAGAAGGTAGACCTTCGTAAGAACAATGTCATATGCAATGGGCATGTAGCAGGGTGACCCCTGTTTAGATGGTATGATTGTCCACGATACACTTTTAGAAACCTTAGTATTTCTTCCAGTATTCATATCTAAAGTATACACTGAAATAACCGTAAAGGTTAAATTTTTTTTGGTTAAAACAACAAGAAGAATTTGAAGACTAGCCAAAGTATTGAGCAGAATTCCTGGAGACATAAACTGTGTTAGGCCTGAATTGCCATGAGGACATTTACTATCTTCTGGACTACAGCTGTTCAGCTGGGTAATGGATTATAATCAAAATGGAGAAGTGAAAGCATATTGACTTTTTAAGGCTGACATTGCTAGCATCCTTGAGTTGTTAGCTATCACCGGACCTCTTCAGCCAGCATGTGTCAGCGCTAATGTACACTGTCACCACTCTGCAGTTGCTGTCTGCGCCAAGTGTACTGCATAGTGACCTTCCAGATTTAAGTAGATTTCAGACCTGGGTGGCCAAAACACAGTCTTCTTCTTCTTCTTTTTAACTCAGAAGAAGTATTGTCTGATTCAGTGGAATTGTACCATGTGAGTGTGATTGTAAATGTGTGTGTGTGTGTTCTATCTTGTAATTATTACAGCAATGTCATGACACGAGAAAACTGACCAAGTGTGAACTGTACCACTTGCTACACTCTTGCACATGAATCCAGTTTCTAAAACCAAGCTCTTCATGAAATCGCAGCTGTAAAAATCCTGATTAAAGCCTTCCAGAAAAATCTTCCCACCTAAGCGACTGGATTTAGTGTTCTAATGACCTGTAGGTGTTCCGTAAGGCCAGCATTCAGCAAGGAGTAGTCTGTAAGAGGTGCAAAAACTTAGAGGATTCTTCCAGGGATGTGCGAGTGTGGGGGATGGTGAGCACCTAGTAGGGGCCAAGTTCATGGAAATGAAAATCAATAAGAGGAAGGTGGTTCTAAGACCTTCAAAATCTCCTGAGAGGAACAAGCGTCAGTGGAGCATGCGGGCAGTGAGATCCCAGGCTAAGCAGAACTACACACAGCATGCCAGTTACCAGGTCCAGGACATTTGATTTCAGAGGGTGAGAAGGTCGGTGGTATGGCAAAAGGGTAGCGAAAACCTGGTGACAGCCCTGTGCCTGGCTTTGTTTAGGTCAGCCTTTTACGTAAGGAATAGCCTCCACTTGCTGAAAAGCATAGAGATGAGGGTGGTTAGCTTCTGATTGGCTCCTCTGCTGGGGTGCTCAAAATTGGGCCCTTTTCCAGTAAGGAGAGTTATTGCTTTGAAAAAGCCACTTGCTCCTGATAAGTTCTACTTAGAGTCTCTCCTCCTTGTACAGATTCTCACCAGTCCTGAAGACTGCATAGCATGAAACAGAGCTAGCATCTGCCTGTGATTTCTAGTGTTTGGGGCTCCCAGCCTGAAGGGGCAGTACCCCTTCTTGTAATCGATAGTAAGACAGATGTGACCTGAGGACCAGGCTGGGTTGTATTTGCCTGCTGAGCCTCTTGATTTCCTTCTCTGTGCACAGATGAGGATTCAGGAGGATTAGTAACTCCATAGCGAAGAGTATTGACAGAATATCACCAGGGGCTAGGAATTGCCAGACTTGTCCTACATCAACCTGAACATCAATCTTCATGTTTCTAGCTACCAGGCATTACCACCTCTTCTCATAGATGCAAAGACCTGGTAGAAATTCTGAGTATAGGTATTAAAAATATTCCAAGATTCACTTTTAAAACTGTATTTGTGCAAATGCCATTTTAGTGGTAGATTTTATAGTGTGTTGAACTTTTAAGACCTAACTCATATATAATAAGCTAAGGGACAATGGGGCTGATAGCACTAAACTTGGTGCTTATTGATACTCTAAGAAATATCTGTGAAATATCATGTGTGCATTAAACTACCTTCATTTAAAAAATACTTAAAATTAGTTGGATTCACTTTGGCTTTTCCTCTATCATTTCCTAACTCTAGCGACCAAAACATTCTCCCTAGTGAATATAGTCATTAGAATTACATTCATTAGAATCTTTCATTTACCAGCCCCTTAATTAGATTCATTAATTTCAATTGAATCACTTATATGCTCTGGCATCAGGGTTATCTGCTTTCTTCTGACATTCATCCTGAACATGTGTTCTGCCTTTACTCTCACTGTCAAAGAGGGTTGATTCCCTAACTGACTTCTTCAAAATAAAGACTGAGTCCTGAACTAAAAGCATCATTTAAACAAGAAAAGCTATCGCCAAGGACCCCTATTTTCCACTATGTATTAAATATGTGTAAAAGAAGCATGTATCTGGGCAACTTGGATATTTGCCTGTGACAGGTGACTCCCAAGCTCCCTGATGCTGACTGTCAGGGTTAGCTGGTATCAAATGCCAAAAAACTTTTGTTGCCTAGTCCCACTCTTCAGGAAAGAGGCCCAACTACCAGATGAGAACTAGGTCTCTGGTTACTGTTCACATTAATTTCTGCCATTCCATACCCATAACCAAGATCACTAACTTCATGTGAAAAATTAGATTTCTCATACTCTTAACTGTATATTTGTATGATATTTTAAGATCTCCTAAGAGGCCATTCACAGTTGCTTTGCGCTGGCCTTCTGATAAAACGTTAACACACCTATTGTAATATACAAAATAAAAACACAAAAAAACAAAACCATTCTATCTACTGATTTGGACTGAATATATGTACATAGGTTTTACAAAGCAGTCAGGTGTTGAAGCAGTGGTTTTCAGATGACAGAGTTTCTTTCCGTTGCTGTGGTATCTTAAAAAGCTTTCTTTGTGGAAACTAAACTCTAGGTCCTGGGGATCATAGGCCCCAAGGGAGGAAATCTTTTCTTGTAAAAATATGAACCGAGATACAGATTATCTTGATTCTCATTTCCAGTGTTTCAAGTGGAAAACGTATCTCCCTGTTGTGTCTGTAAATGGTACATCCTTTTCCTCTTAAAGAGTATTGTACTGTTAGATGTTTGTTAAGCTGGTAGCATCATTGAAACTGCTGTGATGTCTTTGTCAGTAATCTGTATAATATTTTGTATACAAGTACTGGTAAGATTGTTATTAAATGTAGCTTCAGTCATTAAATTACTATAGCAAAGTAGTACTTCTGTAATATTTACAATGTATTAAGCCTACAGTATATTTTATTTCATTGATGTAATTTGTTATTTATTCAAGAGAAAACAGTTCTTCATGTCTATTGTCTAAAATTACCTGGAATCAAATAAAAATTCTAGATTATCATGAAAAACATAAAAGACCTCTGAATTCTTCCTTGTATCAAAGTCTAATGGTAAAGCATGAGGGGGTTCATATTTTAAGATTACTGAAAAACTGATTTGTTCCCCCAAAAGAATCCATGGATTTGTTTGAAAATTGGGGTGTCCTGGATTAATTTATTCATCCTTTAACACAGGAAAGATAAAGCAAAAATTCTACCACTGCACAGTAAAGCAGAGGTGGCCACTGTACCATTAAAGCACTGCTTAATTAAGGAGTCTAATGATTTTGTAATTTATTAAAGCAAGCAATTGCAATACATAAGTTAAAATTTGACATACATACTAAGACATAAATCTTCAAGAGCACATAAACATATATCTGGAGACATGGAAGAGATGCAAGCCTTTCAATAGCTTGCAAAAGCCAAATTTCGATTTGATTAGTATTAAAAAAGGCATTAGAAGGAAGTTTAACCATTGAAAACAAAAGCATGCAATCAATTTTGAGAAAAGCTTTAAAATGTTTGAAATAATGAACTAGTGAATATTTGAAACTAGAATATCTTTGTTTATAATAACTAATCTAAATTAATTATCCTGTCTCTTCTATAATGCAAAGGCTTAATGCTCTGACAAAAATACATTACATTATTCTTAGATATTAATTTTTATTAGGACTTCGAAGGAAGAGCATATTTTCAAAGAGTATTTCCAAATCTCAAACCACTTGGTCCTCTCCATATGTGTTGTTCCCTGTACTGAAATTTATGTTGAAGGTTGTGTTGAAACAGACACACCAATGTAGTCCATTAGAACCAATTCATGTTGGAATTATTTTTGTGTTACCATATTCAATTAACTTCTACACATCTCCCTCTCTCTTCCTTCCCCTCCTGTCTTCCTCTCCTAATTGTTTTTGAAACAGACTCTCACTTCACAGTCCAGGTTGGATTAAAATTTACAATCCTCCCATCTCAGCTTCCAAAGTGCTGGGATTACAGGCATGCACAGCCACACAGGTTTACACCAGTTCTTTGGATAATGGTCAGAAATGAATCAGCGATGTTCTATTATGTCCAGAATGGCAGGTACTGTGGCATCACTTCCACACATTATGTTATCCTCATGTCTTCTCTGTGATGTGTATACTGCCACTTCATTGCACAGCTGAAAAGAAAGCCTAGTGGGGTCACAGAGCTAAGGTTAGAATCAAGGCTCCTCTGATAACAAAGTCCATGTTACTTTGTTTACAGCAGTGTTTCCATTACATACACAATTTTATTTAAAGCTTTACCTATGTATTTATTGAAATTCTCACATCTCACAGGCACAGATGAAAAACAGTTGTACATAGCAGCATGACGGGTGCACTAGAGAAGCTACTTTTCTCATGGCTGTAGTCAAACGCCTAACAAAAGTAATCAAAAAAGGGAGTTTTCTTTTGCCTCCCAGGTCAGGCGTACCGTTCATCATTGAGGGGAAACCATGGTGGCAAGAGAGTGAGGTAGCTGGCCACATAGCACCCACAGTCAGGAGACAAAGAATGGTGAATGTTGGTCTTCAGCCAGAATGCCGCTTCCTTATTCAGTCCATACCATGCTGTGATTTAGGATAGCTCTCCCAACCTTGAAGGACGCAGAAATCCCCACACGCAAATGTCCAGGGGTTTGCTCTCACGTGGTTCTAAATCCAGTCAAATTCACAATGAAGATTAACTATCAGTAAGTAAAGTCATCAAAGTTCTAGTTCTGTATTTTTTCGTACTTTTGGAGGCTTAAAGAGGTCCAGTAACATGTATTGCGTTTCTTGAGTGGAGACCTATGCCCTTGGGCTCTAAATTTTGGATCCCTTATCCACACCAACTTGCAGAAAACCAGGAGCTAAAGAGTGGTGAATGAGTCTAGCCAGTTATTAGGAGTTTCTTTCCTTCATTTTTCAAACAACAATTCACAAGCTTTATTAAACCTATTCTGGGTGTCAAATAAATTAAATCTGTGCTCTCTGTTGCCTACCTGACAGAAGCAGGGCTCACCTTGGTGAGGAGACAGAGCAGCTGAAGGCAAGTTTAATTTACTGCACTACAGCACATCCTGCTCCAGCCTAGAGGAGCTGCATTTCCAGTCTTCCCTTACTCACGGCTGGACTGTTTCACTTCAATTCACTTAAAGAAATGAACGTTCAATTTTAAACTGTACACAAGTATCTAGAAAACATAGTCTATGCTAGTCAATGAAATGTAACTCCTTAGGATTGCGATAACCACATAAACAACTTAGGAACCTATCTTGTACCTGGTGCTGATAACAGTGGGTGAAATTGAGCTCATTAATTATAACATGCATTATCTCATTTAATCCTCTCAGTCACCCTATGAAATATTATTATTCCTATTTGGCAATTACCTGCAACTAGTACATGGCATACCTTGACGTGCTCTTGGCTTACCAGATTACTGAGTGACGAGCCAGTCCGTTTCCATTAAATGAGCTGTGCATTTTATCTTATTTAATCCAAGCAATGTTTATGATCTACCATGGTAAATCATCAAATTACTTGATATCTGGTAAAAAGGAGAAGAACACTTGAATAAGACCACCTCAATGCAGCACAGTCTAAGGCAAAATACGGGCAACAGGAGTAGGCAAGAGTGGTGCTGGCACAGAGGAATGAAGAATGAGCACACCAGCCTTGGAAGGGGGAGATGGGTATGGGCATGCTAGGAAACGGCAGGAAGAGAAACAATGGCTGGATGGGACAGCAGCAAGAGATTTAAGCTAGTATAATGTGCCCAGTGACGCACGGTCCCGTTAGTCAGGACATTGCATCAGGGCCTTCGTGCTGAGAGGATTCAGTCTTCTTGGTGGACCTGCGCTGCAATTTACCTCCATTTCAGCAGATTTGCAGTATCCGGCCACAATGCCAAAACGTAGCCAGTCTTTTGGTAGTTATGCTAATTCAAAGGCATCCTTACAGAACACCACACATATACAAAGAAGTTTCCCTTCCTGCAAGGCAAAGCAGAGATCTCAGGAGTGGCAGTGGGGCTTCCTTCTCTCTATTTCTTGTTAGCTAGCCATTTATTTTCCCTTTTGATGACATTACTGTCGCCACTGCAAGAAGAACATTAGTCACTTGGAGCAGAAGGACATCAACTAGCCCCCCAAACAGTATTGTCACCAGTCACAAAGTGTTCTTGGTCATTATTCACCTGGGCTGGGGCAACCCTTTGGTCTCAGAATGACAGGGACCTTATTGAGCTCCAGCCCTTGGGGCCTCCAACCCTCTGCCCTCCTGGCCTCCTTGTAAATAAGATTATTGTTGTTGCTTCTGTCTGGTTTGCCTGAAGGGAAATCCTCCAGGACACAAATAGATAAGGCCTCCAAATCAACCCTATACCTGACTCAAATGCAAATTATTTCTTAACATACTGCTTTTCAATGGGGAGTCAGGCTTATAACTAGAGGAAAGAAAGTAAAGATATATTTGAGTTACCCTATGAAGAAAAATATCTCTTTAAAATATTGTGATATTCATTCCCAAATTGATCACATATTTCATGTTTTTAATGAAATTTTCACTATTCTTAAATACATACATTCACAAAAATCTCTGTATGCAAATTGTGTGCAGTTTTAAGGGATGAGAGCTTGTATTTGACTGTAATAGATTTTATTACTTGAAGTTATAAACATGACAATTTTTTTTCTGGCTTTTACCTTAGTCAAAATCATTGATTATTCCAGACAGACACAACCCCTTTAGCCATAAAATCTCACCTGTGATTGCTTGCCTTATTAAATCTCAGCCCATCTAACATGGGTGACTATGAGCAACTGTCACCTGGCCACTCAATATGGATATTTTCAAGTGTGTGTTCCCTCCCCTGAGGAAAAATTAGAGCAAGAATACCTCACAAAAAACACCCTCATGACTGTTATTATTACTTTATTATTTACTTACTGTGGGATAACCTCTGTATTTCATCAGTATTTCTTTAAGTAGAAGATGTAAATATTTGGAATAGGTCTTACTTCACTGCAGAATCCTACCATCTCCTAAAAATAACTTTCTGAGAGAGCTGAGAGTAATTGGGACATTTGGCTATTACAGCAACTCGAGTTCAGCAGAGATCACAGCGAAGTTGCTCTCCCCGAAGATGGGACACATGAGAATTTGCGCCTCCCAGAGTGACAGCTCTGGCAACCGTGTCCCTGTCCAGCAGAAGAGAAAATAGTGTGCAGTGTGGAGGAAGGGTGACTGGATATTTTCCCAAAGCACAACCACTCTTAGTTCAAATCACATTATATCTGAGCAGAGGGAAATAGGAAAAGAAATATTGATTCTTAAAAACAGATTATGAAAGTCAATTCTTTAACAATGCGGCCTCAGGAGAAGGTGGAACAGGAAGCTTCGTGGAGCCTGGTGTACACATTAGCAGACAAGATTGTGTGTTTCTGGGCAGTGCTGTGATGGATGGGTGTCCACCATTGTGACCAACTTCCATCCATAGACTCCCATCTCTCATTGTACCACCCCTGAGCTGTTTTGTAGCTTATTAACCAATATAGGCACACACTTGGGCTTTTCAAAACTGAAGAGCAATTAAAAGAGTTTCCAGGTTTTCTCTGAGTGGTGTTTAGGCATGTCTGAGGGAAGTAGTCATAACCAAAATATGACTTTCATTCTCAGGTGAGATGATGGGGTTTATAACAGAGAACTATGGACAGAGGACTTGTTTTGGTGACTATCATTTCCAATAGTAACAGGTACAAACCATTCTGAAAGTCTAGCTCTTGCATTGTAGCAAGGGCTCAAATACACAGAATGGACCTAAGTTATAACAAGAGTGGGCCAAGAGAAACCCAAACAGCAGGCAAAAGCAATTTGCTGTTCTTAAAACAAAACAAAACAGAAACAAAACCCTCTAGTTTATTTTTTCATGATACTGTGTGTTTGTACTACGACTCTGAAGTCATCTTCACAAGAAACAGCAAAGAAAGAACCATGTCTGAAATGTGGGAAATAAATGTGTGAGCTTTTGTTCAAGAATAGAGAGCAAACTGATGCATGAACAAAAGGGCTTAAGATGCGACAGAAGAAGTTATTTTGACTGTTTGAGTCAAGATGAAAATTCTGTGGGCAAATAATCCAAATATTTGCAAAGATACCAGATTTAAAATCTTTAAACAAAACAGATAGTCTTCTTTATACAAATATAAATAAATGTAATAATGAATAGATTTAACACAGTTTCAAGTAGATACTTCAAGTTGGCCCACTTATTTTTCTCCTATGTATGGATGTTGGAGAACTGTAGAACGTAATCAGGTGTGTTCCACTGAAAGCCTTTTTTCAATTTATTATAAATAATTCTCGACTTTGAAGCTAAAAACAGCCCTGTAGTTTATAAAGTCCCCTGGAGAGGATGAATTCTCTCATCCACCAGATCCTAATGAAAGACATCTTAGCGGAGTATCTGTACAGGTGTTTCAGACAACTTGATGTATTAAAATTGAAATGAAAAGAAAGATAGATGAGGAGGGAATTATTTCGTCATAGAACCACACTGCCCTGCATAAAAGCTCACAGAACAGTATGCTCTGAGGAGCCGTTACTCCTCTGGGTGATTGCAATGTAACCAAGTGTTTCTAAGTCTAACATACAGGAACCTTTAAGGTGCTTCCTTATTATCCAGACCTTTCTACAGCGTCAGACTCCCCCCCTACCCCACCCGACCAAACAGAGTTGCCTTTATTTTTTATTCTAAAGCTCATAGTTCTTTGCTCTGGATATATGACGAGCTGACTATGCTCATCTCTTTAGGGCATAGGACCCATCTACAAATTTGCAATGGCATTCGGGCTGTAAGTCATCAACTATTATAGGTAATAGTGGGTAGAAAAGAAACCAATAATGAAATTCTTGAATAATCCCCAGATTCTCAGGTCCTTGGTAACCAAGTGCAGAAGTCTGTCCTGATCAGAGATCGCACTGCTGGTGCTAGCTAATGGAGAAGAAGCTGCCTACAGTCTGATGATTTCAGTCATTGACCTTCATTTGCTGAGAGAAATAACAGGCAGGCAAATGATCGGAGAGCAGGGAGCAAGTTCCTGGAGCAGAGACACGCTGCAGACTGCACAATTAACTCCTAAATAACAAGACTTTCAGTGAGGCAAAAGCAAGTTGGAAGGCGTCTTACTCCAGATAGCAGGGCTTCTCTGTACCTGTGGGATGCAGAGAACACAAAAGCTCAGCATAGATGAGGCTGCCATCATCAGCGACCTCTTTAGAAAGTGGGTCCTCTTAATTGATAGCGACTCCAGGAGGCTACCGTGGTGCAGGAAGAAGGTTGGTTTCAAGGCTTGACTGCATGGTTGTCCATTATCTAGGTTGTACTTTCTTCCCCCAGCCCCACACATAAGGCCGCCTTAACCCCTCTAGTTGGCATTATGATGAGATGCAACTGCTTCCTCAGCTAAACTGTAAATCTGTGGTGTTCCAATGTAAGGAATCGAACAGAATTTATTCTGGGGAGTTTAAAATATGAAAAAGCAGCCAAGAAATGCCAGACAGATATCTTCCCACGAGCCTGCAGTCGGACACAGTCCTTCAATGTGAACCCATTCTCTGAGTTTCTATCCATCCCTAAATCGTCAGAGCACCAGCAACCGAAAAGCTCGGAAGCGAAAACAGCAGATTCTGTTGTGGAGCTGAACTGCTGGTAGAATTCCTTTAAAATATGATCTGTCTTCTCTGATCAAACTCAGTGCCATCTAGTTCTCCCCAGAGCCTCCTAGTGACTCAGCAGCAGACAATCTATGCACAGAATTCATATACAATGCCAAATTCTTTGCAATAAGTAGTATTCCCCCCAAATATCACACATAAGTAAATAATTGAAAACACTGAAAATGGGGGGTTTATTCCTGATGGATTTAAGATTGTGTTGGAAAGTTCTTCAAGTAACTCATGTTTCTATCTCAGTCTTGCTTTGGATCTAATTTTGATAATCGGTACAATACAGATTGAAGAAATTAAATATACAACTTTTCAAATAGACGAGCATTATGTAATGATTCTCAGCTCTTAAATATTTTGATAAAATTGCTTCTTGCTATGGTGTACTTGATGTTTGAGTGAGGCCAAAGCACAGTCAAAGAGCAGAATGTTTTATTTGCTTCTTTGGTAGTGGCTGGCACCAACCAGCTAGAATTTGATTGTTGATTTCTACATATACTAAAGGATCTGGCTAACATGAATTAATTATGAGAAAAGAAGTGACGATTTATTCAGCTAGAGATTCATTCATGCCATCAAGATCCTTTAGCAGATGGTAAACACCCTCTGGCACATTGAACATATCAGTCATTCCTACCTTAACATTTTTTTAAGTAGTGGCTTCAGTTAAATATACATTTACATTTTTAGAATTTTTAAAAATGATGTGTTATGTGTGTGTGTGTTGGAGAATATGCACCTCCGTGCAGAGGATGTCAGATCTCCCAGAGCTGCAGTTACAGGTAGTCGTGAGCCACTTAATGTGGGTGTTGAGATCCCAACTCTGAGCCTCATGACTGAGCAGTCAGGTACTCTTAACTGCTAACCCATGTCTCTGGCTCTAACTTAGTACTTTAAACAGACACTTCTACTTCACTTACCATACCTTGGACACTTTGAAACCATTTCTTTAGTCAAGATTAACCCATCAGAGTATCTGCATGCTGTTCTCAGGACAGTTCTTCCCCAACTTAAAACATGGCATCATATGTATCAAAACCTCTTTTATATATTATGCTATCATGATGTGGAAGCTTCTTGCTCCTGACTGAAAAGTGCTTCCCCTACCTGCCACCGTGAGGAGGGAGAAAAACAACTGAACAGTCATAGTCCATTTTGGCTCACTGATAGAGCCTAACTTGAGGAATTGAAGCTCATCAGATAATAAGGATAGGATACCGTAACAGATGGGAACTTACAGATATTATAGGATAGGGGATTTGGAGGATGAAGCTTATTTTGGAAGCAATTGGAAGGCTTTGAACAATGAAGGTGACTATGAGGTCTGTAGACTCTTTTAGCCTGTCTGAACATGAGATGGGAAAGTTTGTGTTTCAGTTGTTGAGGTGTCATTGGATAGATTTAAAGGGAGCATTTAAAGGGAAGGACATACGATTTCTGAATGCACATGTACTTAGTGTGTTTACCTAACGTGTTGTAAAATGTGGAGCATGATTTGCTATCAGCCTTTGCTTGTGGAGCAGATGCAGGATCTGCTAACCCTGCTGTGCACATCTTGATTCTATTTGTGAGAAGGTCTGTTGCTGCCTTTACCACTGCAGTCCAGTTTCTTTAAGCATCTGGTTCCATCAATGAAATTGTGTGTCTCCTGCACTTAGACATTCAAATTCTAAGAATAATTCACTGCAAGGCATTTTCCAAAATAATAAAAAACAATTAAAGGTGATCTCACTGTGCTTCAGGGTAAGAAATTCTATGTTCTTTTAAAATCTATATTTTGTTGTGTATAAATGTTTTCTCTATTTGAGAATCATTTTCCAGTAATGTATTTGTTTCACTAATTTAAATACATTTTCTCTTTGCTCACCATAATTCTGATTGCTGGCATGATCTTCTCTTTTCCAGTATTTACCAATGCAATGGCAGAATCTATCTTTTGTGTTTTCATTGATACAGCTTTTTGACCCAAGAAGCTAAAAATCATTCACAAAGAAATTGATTCTTAAACATTCAGTCCCACAGTAGCCATCACCTTCTCAATGCACCTGTAGCCACTGCCATGTATAGATGTAGATAGTGGAGTCACTCAGAACTTCCTTAGCTTTATGGTCATGTATAAAGCTACCATAGATGTAGAATTGGAAAGATTCTAGACACTCTAATACAGACAGTGATAGCGAGTTAACTATCAAGAGGAGAGCCATTTCAGTGAAGTTCGTTCTCATTAAATCAATGCATCCATCCTCAGTTTCACTACATCATACCAAATTTGTCGAATAATGAGGCTGTCCTACTTCCTTTTGTATTGCTGTAATAAGTCACCATGATCAAAGCAACTTAGAGAAGAAAGAGTTTATTTGGGCTTATGGTTTCAGAGGTTTAGGGCACATAACCATCATGGTGTGGAGTATGGCAACAGACAGGCAGGTGTGGCACTGGAACAGTAGCTAAGACCTCCCATCCTGAGACACAGCAATGAGGCAGAATAAGAAACATTGGGAATGGCTCAAGTCCAACCCCCGTGACATTCTTCCCCCAGAAAGGCCACACCTTCTAATCCTTCCCAAACAGTCTACCAACTGGGCAACAAGTACTCAAATATTTGAGCCGATGAGAGCTATTCTCCTTCAAACCACCACGGAGGCTGAACACAAAAGCCTGGAGCATCTTTTAGTCTACAAATCCAAGCTGGCTCAGAGGCGATTATGTTCTCAGGGATTTGGCTAATTAACGTACATGCTTTAAGGCCAGAGTATATCGCAGTGGTAGAAGGCTTGACTGGCATGTATGAGACCCTCTGTTTGATCCTTAGCCTTTGCAGGCATCGTATTCTGGGGTACAAGTGT
The DNA here is from genome assembly GCA_001685095.1 of Ellobius talpinus. Classification (NCBI taxonomy): domain Eukaryota; kingdom Metazoa; phylum Chordata; class Mammalia; order Rodentia; family Cricetidae; genus Ellobius; species Ellobius talpinus. Next base: position 12,412 of record LOJH01002301.1, on the reverse strand, counting down.
CTGAGCTCAAATCTCAGTTCTACAACTTTGTGACCTTTACTGTGACATTTTCTCTCTGCATTTTTGTTTTTGTTTGTGCTTTTCTGATGCTATAGTCATTAAGAGAATACACATGGACAACAATGAGTCAATCATTTGAAGTATAAGAACTAAACATTCATTCACTAGGGCTGGAAAGATGACTCAATGAGCTAAAATGCTTACTGTGCATACATGAGGAACTGAGTTCAAATCCCCATTAACCCACATGAAAACGAGACATGATAGTACATGTCTTAGTGCTCCTCTGGCAGTATGGGAGGCAGAGATGGGAGAATCGCTGTAATATTGTGGGACAGATAACCCATGCACTGACAAATGAAAGAAGAAACCCTGTCTCAGTTAATGTGGAAGGTGAGGACTGAAACCCAGGGTTATCCTCTCACTTCCATATACACAGTGTGATAAGCATACACCTACACACACATGCATACATGCACACTCACATACAGTCACATTCATACACATGCACACACACCACCACCACCACCACCACACACACACACCATACACATACACTTACTTAAATACACACACACTCATGATACATATACATGTACGTACACCACCATTTACACACACCACCATACACACACATACCATACACATACACACACCCACATCCATACACATAAACACCCATACACACCCACATAAATACACACAAAACATCCAAATTATTCATGTCTTTCTTTTTATTTTGTTTCCCAAATAGTATCCTATGCTTTAAACCTTAATGATGTCAGCTGTTGCCATGAAGCATCCCTCAGCTCTGTGTCAAGCAGTCCTTACTCTTCCCCCACATGTGGTCTGACCTTGGACTAACACTAAAGGAAGTGCTTAGACCCATGGAACCCTCTGCTTCTGAGAGGAAGTTTAACGAGAGGCATCTCCTTGTGGTTTGGTTCTAAGAGACATTCCCAGTGTGCATATGATTTATATTAGAATACTTATATTATAATATTTAGTTACAATATTCTGGCCACATGTTTTCTTGCTCCCTATCTAAAGAAAAGGTCAGCTTCTTCACTTCTTTAGGACCACATTCAAATTTTTCCAAATAGGTGGCTCTTCTCTACATATTAAAGTGACTTTGTTACTCAATTTGTCCCTTCACTTCTACCTACCTACCCAAATGCCTACAGTCCCCAGGACAGAGTGTCAATATTTTATACCAAGTGTTTCTTACCCTATCCAAATGTAGAAACGTAAAAACTCTCCACCCACACCGAAGGAATCAATCTTCATTTCCATCTTTGTCCTTCCCAGGACCTGTAGAGTCATTGAGGGGGAAGGAAATAGTTTGTACCCAAATGTATCACTTTTGTCCTTTGCAGATAGTGACAATGCCTAGTTAAAGTAGCATTGCTAATGGCATTCTATAAACACAGTGTGTGGCAGCCTGGAAACCTCCTTTTCCTGATAACAAGATAGCTATGGGGAAATTTATTCTCAAAGCACCTTACAAACCAACTTTGGGTATGAAATCACCTATAGACCAGTCTCGGTCTCAAAGATGCTGCCTTTATCGAGAGCAGTTTGGACATTTTGATTAGGTTAGCACTTATGTTTCACTCTTTAAGGTGAGCAGTTCCAGAGAGGGGACCAACAGGGGGACCAAGTCTTCTCTGAGCAAGTCCTTTGCTGGTGTGGCCTGGCTTCATAGGAGCATAGGCAGGTTAATTGTTTGGAACACTGTGGAATGGATTGCCATTAACTGATTTCTTCAATATATAGTTGAGTATTACTTCAGAGGAGGCTTAAAATAGGAAACTGCAGGTTATATTGTCCCAATTTGTGTGTCCAAGTAAAGCACAAATGCCCCAGAGGTGCAATCTGACTCCCCGATTCCATGCTTTTAAGAAGTATAAAGGCAGCAGAGCAATGGCTGCCATCTACAGGATGGGTTCTTGGCAGGCCAAGTGCATGATTGACCCTCATTCTTGGTTCTAGTTGGATGATGTGGGATGTTCCTCTGTATGTTGTGAATATGTTTTATTAACATTGGTTAATAAAGAAGCCGCTTTGGCCTGTAGCAGGACAGAAAATAGTTAGGCAGGATATCCAGAGTTAGAGGGAGAAAGAAGGCAGAGTCATGCAGATGCCATGTAGCTGCCAAAGGAGAAAGATGCTAGAACCTTACCAGTAAGGCACAGCCTTGTTTTGCTAAACAGACTAATAGAGATTGGTTAATTTAAGTTATAAGAGCTAGCTAGGAATATGCCTGAGCCGTTGGCCAAACAGTGCTGTAATTAATATAGATTATTCGGGCTTGGGCGGCCAGGAAACAGAACTGCAGTCTCCATTTGCAATTTGAGATCCTTTCCATGTCCTCTGAATGACTGTGGAGTCCCTTGCTAGCTACAGAAGGAACATATTTTATTTCCCTGAGGGTAACACAGAGGTAAATCAAACATACAATAATTAGCTATTGATTTCTTTCTTAAGATTTTACCAAGATGCAATTTAAGGAGCAAGTATTTTAAACCTAAATTAGTCTCAGGAAAAAAATACATGAAAAGCTGAAGGCATAATAAATGTACCTGGAGCCACTTAATTTTCAATGGCTCCATTCAGATCTGTCAGGTTTTTTTTTTACTTCAATGAAGATCTCACATTAAACTTCAAGGAGTAAGAGCCATGGTCCTCAGTTGTCCTAGGAACTTGACAAGTGTTCACATTCATGGGCTTACATCATGCCTGAAACTTTTGTATTTTTTCCCTTCCTTTACAATAGAAGAAACTAAAATTCAGAGAGATGAAGTGACTTGAAAAGGCTTTATTATTGATAGGTTACAGACCCAAGATTTAAACCAAGCAGCCTGTCCCTGAGCCTGTATCACCATGTGTCCTTTTTATATCCTTCTGAATTCCACAGGATGCTCATGGTCCACTCCAGCTCCTCTTCCTCCACTCTCACATCTTGCTGTTGAGCTTTGTGGCATTTTGCCTACTGTGTACCTTCTACTTAATATCTTCCTCATTTTAGGGAATCTAAAAATGATATCCTTCTTTCAAAACTTATATCAAATAGTTCTACAAAGTTTTTGCTGACCAGCTTCTGCCCAAGCAAGTCCAGAAAATAGGCTTCGTCACTTCTCCGTGGGAACTCTTGTCATACTCTGATTCAGTGCAGCACTTCATTACTAAGACTTTTGGAATTTTGTTCTCTAGGATGAAAGTTCCTTAAGGTCAGGAACTGGATAGATCTTAATTGACTCTGATGTCTTCAGAACCTCATGTGGATTCTCAGACAGGACATTAATAAATATCGCATAGACTCCATTGTTCTCAGAATATTTATCATCACTATACAAAAACAGGTAAACTCGTACCACACTAAAACTTACATTCCCTATTTTTTTATGTTTCTGGCTGCCATTTTCACTCCCAGGAGTTCTATTTATTTTTTTTAAGATCTACACCATCTCAAATTCATTATGCTCAAGATTTGGACGACTAATTTTCATTTGTTTTATGTCCTGACTCTCCTTCACGGTGGCTCATTTCTTCATGTGGTTTGTAACTCTGCAGTTTGTGAACCCATATTCTGCAGAGCCTACTTTTCTCTGGAGATACTCATTTCTCTGGGTGTGGAAGAAGAAAATAAAGAAGAAGAAAAAAGAAACAAACAACAGAAACTGTCTTGGAGTTGTTTCGAATGTGTTTCCACTACAGACTAAGATTTTTAATAGTACAAAACCAGCTTCTCATGCAAATTTTATGACTTAACTTTTCATATTGCTTACTTGAATAGATTCAGCTTTCTTACCTACGTGTGGCAATGCATGTATGTGGCTAAAATTTCCCTTAAGTTGCTCTCCTATTTGCTTATGTCTTTGGATGATTAGTAAGCATTCTTTCTCTCTTTCTGAGTTGATTAGAAAAGTTCCTGAAGATATATTTTCCCAAATTGTATAAATTTTTAGTTGTGCCCTGTGCAAAGAGTTAGCTTTTGTTCTCCCGACTTCACATAGATCCAAGGCTTACCTCTCCAACTACAAGGTTCTCAGTTTGCATCAACCCCACTTGACAAATGCCATCAGCTTTGCATTCTGTTCTGGTTCTGATTTATATCATGTTTGCTCTCAGGATTCCCCTTTGGACTTTTGGGCAAAGCTATTGTATTAGTCAGGATTGTGCTACTGTGGCAAAACACCTGAGCTAAACTTTATCTAAGGAAGAAAAGTCTGTTTTGTCTCATGGTTTGTAAAATTTCTGTCCATGGTTGGCTTTGTTGCCTTGGGTCTGCAGATGCTTACTGAATCACGGTAGAAACACGTGACTGAGGGACCTGTTCACCTCATTAGCACTAGGGAGCCAAAAGAAAAGGGTGAATGGGGGGCCCTCAATAGCCTCCTCAATATATAGATCAGATGCCCACCCACACCCCTTTTTAAAAGACAAGGTCATACTATATAGCTCTGGACTGTCCTGGAACTTGGTATTTGAAGAGGTTGGTGTCAAACTCACAGAGATCCATTTGCCCCTGCCTCCTAATGCTGAGATTAATGATCTGCACCATCACACCTGGTGATCAGACCTTTCCCAAAAGTTTCATCACTTGCCAATTGCTTCACACACTGGAAAGTGAACCCTAACTCATGGGCCCTGGAGGGACACTTACAATCCACAGCTTAGTACCAAGGAACTTGCTGAGAAGAACTTTTCCTCGCACCTGTGTCCGTAAAATCTCCGTCTTCTTAATCTGCGCGTTTCTGGAAGTCTCCCTTAAGGTTTTGAGAATACTTTCACACACCTTCTCATGTGATCCATTTAATAGTTTGCTCAAAAGATGCACCTAGAAGTTGCCTGGATAGCTGCAGTTAAGGGTTCTTACCTAAGTGCTGATGGATGTTACCGGCACAGTTTAAAAAACCCTACTCTTTTGATTTTAGCCTCCTACTGTGCACACAGGGTAAAGGTGAACCTTGGGAAGTAGGTTCTCAAATTGATCTGCTGTGCTGTGACTCTCGACCTAAAGTGTTCTGCATCTCACATTGCTCCACCTCTCTCAACAGTCCACCCTCTATATTGTATGAGTATCTACAGCTCCCAAGTTAGTTAACACTGTCATTTCTTCCAAGCTGCCTTCTTTCTCTCTAACGTCATGAGTTTATCCCCGAGTCTTTGTTGTCCACAGGAGTAATAGCCATTGGTCAGATGACAATAAAGCCATTCTTTTCTGCTCATTCTTGATGTTTCCACTCCAACCTTTCCAGCGTACTTATTCATCTGCTCATTAGATGAGACTAGAAAGATGGATACCTACATCCACTTGTACTGATATAACAGTAATTGGGTAATTTATAAAGGGCAGACAGGAATCTGTTTTCTCAGATTGGTAGGCTCTGAGAGGTTCAAGTTCCAGGTATTGCCATCTGCTTGGACCCTTCTTAAAGAGGAAGGGCAAAAGAGACACATACTTCTGCTCCCCGTGTGGCAGAAATGCAGATGGAAACAAACCCCCTTTGTGGTCTGCACACTTCTACAGAGGTCCTGCCTTCCAACATGGCAACAGTGGGATCAATTTTCAACACACAAGTTACGGGACATATTTAGTTCACAGCAATAGATTAAATTTAAATTGCAAGAAAATAACCCAAAGATCTAACCCATGGGTCTAAGCCCTTCATAAAATTATGTTTCTTTTCTGTCCAGAAATATGTCTTTGTCTGGGATCCATGTCTTTACACCTTAGGGTAAAACTACCTTCGAATGTAGTGTTCTTTCAAAGGGATCTGGGTTCCATTATCAAAATCCACACATAAAAAGGAATTATATTGCCTGCTTTGAATCACCTGCCTCCAACGCACTCGGTCCACCAAAGGTGACAAGCACCATAAACAGCAAAGCTAAAAAAACAGAATCTGAGTTGGAAAGCAAACTGTTTTTCTTCTCCTTGCACACCATAAAAATCAGATGCTAAATGTGTGTGTGTGTGTGTGTGGTGGTAGTTTTCCTCACACACCAAGCAAGCCATCAGTCCTGCAGTGGAAACCATCTGGATGTCCCTTAATTTTAATTGGATTCTGGCATGATGTACTTGGAGATGATGTGAGATCTCTCCGTTTAAGGATCCAGTCTCAATACTGCCTCCACTCACTTCAGACGTCAGCTGTTGGCTTGTGTTTCTGATCCATCATCTATAAACAGAAGCTCCCATCATCTTCCCGTTGGATTTGGTGAATTTTCTTACACAGTAAAAACTTCAGGGAAATACTCACTTATATTCACTACTTTTAAAAACGGTTATAGAGGATGCAGATGAAAAGATATACATGGTGGGGTATGTGGCTGGTATGAGTGTACTGCCTTCTCTCTATCCCCCTGTGATAGCTGTAGATTGGCATACCTGTACTTTCTTGGTTTTTTATGGAAACACCATTTCCTGGGCCTGATTTAAGTATAGACAACCAGATTAAAACATAAAAGAACAAAAAAATGCTTATACTCTGTTAATAGACTGGGTAGGGAGCCCCAACAAGGACTTTCCACATTTTCCTTGGCCTTACTATAGTGTAGGTGTGTGACAGATCTTCTTCTCAAGTAGAGGTCAGTCATCTACCATCAGACTAGGGAAGAGGAAGAATCGCTTTATGATCAGTAGCTCTGAGGTGGTAGCATGGGGAGATCAGGGTTTCTGTGACCTGCTCAGAGGAAGAAAAATTCTGGTCTCTGTAGCCTGCCTTGGGAAGCAGTGATGCACTGGGAACCATGGATGAAAACCACAAAATGTAGCACAGAATCCTACATCGGCTCACATAGCTTCCCTCCCTCTCCTTTAAAGCTTTCTCCTCACTGGGTCTTCCTGGCTCTTCGGATATTGGGATTTTTTTTTTAAAAAAAAACAGACTTCTTTTCTTGATTAGGCACATTTTCTTTTTATTCTGGCTGTTGATAGGAGCTCTGGAAATTTTTATCATCTTGCAGCTTCAAGAGATATCAAGAAACAGGCTGTTCAATAGATCTTGATGAGTCTTACCTTCAGCCTTCCATACAAAAGGGAGATCAGACACTCTCTCAGTACCAGGGCCATGCAGGGAAGAGCAGGGATTACAAAGCTAGACATATACCTTACATCAAATATTGTATTTTCAGATGATATTGTAAGAATCCACACCACACCACCAAAAGAACTACCCCAAAGACAGTCAAGAACATCACTGGCCTTCGATTTGAATGATAGAATAGTGAAACTCTTTATACACAGGCCATCAGAGGCATAGGTACTCTCTGGTATCAGCTTCGACACATCTTGCTGATAGGGAGCCTTTGTACTCTTCTTGCTGAGGTCTATGTATGTGAGGAAAGCACTTGCTTTTCTGAAAGTTCTAGCAGTAGAAGAGGTGTGCATCCAAACAGAATACTTAAAATTATCCCCTGGCGGAAGAGGATGCTTGTCACAGTTGATGGCTAGAAACAAAGGAGATTTGGTGTGTATAGTCTAATGTCTGTGATGCATTCTGTTAATATCATAGAAAACTGGGGTAAACATAACCTCCTAGTATGTTATATTTCTCTTGTCCCCACCTCCTTCTAGGCTGCCTTAACAGAAAAGATAGAAGGAATTAGCTGGCTGTGATCTGAGGAATGTGAGGGCTAGACATGAGATCTTTTCACCTCCTTTTTTTTGTTTGTTTAACCAAAGAAAATCATCCAGAAAGCTTTGATGAAGCAATTGGTAGACAATGTGAGTTGTTGAAGGAGCAAAGGTGACTCTGGGGACTCTGCCCTGAGTCATCATTTCCCTGATGTTTTCCCATACGTCTTTCCAGATGCTCTTATGGAAACCAGCTCGTACTGTAAAGGCTATTTTCTTTTCCTTCAGCTTCCCTGCACAGAGCCGTGGCTTTCTGATATTTTAGATGCTTCCTTGGGGACTCTGTAGCTCTGGTTGGTAAGTGTAGCCTGAGAGTCCGAGATGTGCGGGGAGAGAGCGAGCAGGCTACAGACCATGACAATCTTGTCTAGCAGGAGGCCGTTTATATGTGTCTATTGGGGGCAGCGAAGGACACTGTTGATGAATGTTAGCATGGCTGCTCCTGAAATCAATGCATTCTTCAGGATATAATATTGCTTTATTCTGGGACTCTGCAGGATTTCTGTGGCATTGGGCTTTGTTTGAAAATTCAAAGAATTCTCCAACGGCAAGCTTAGCTGATCTAAAAAAATAATCAATTAAAAACTCAAGTGCTTTAGATACTATGAAAGCAAGTTACAAATGTTTCTGGTTTGCATCTGAAACAAAGAAGAGAGAGTGAATGTTATTTTGGATCAAGGACAGCTGCCACCTAATGGGATTAAATCCTTCCACAAAGAAACTACAAGCAATGGAAAATGCCAAGGTCTAGCATTGTGCTAGCAGACTAAACAAAAATGCAATAGATTCTAAATATTGTACAACAGTGTGGTTAGTTTTATTTCATGGTTTTGTAGGTACTTCAAGGATGGGGAGAGAAAAATGTCTGTAGTCCCAGGAATTATGGTAGGATTTTCCTTCCTTGGCCCCACTGACCTCCCGGAGAGGTTTTCTTCCATGTGTTGCGTGTTTTATTCTTCAGTGTGCACTGGATGTGCCACTCTTGTCTGGCTGCCCCATTCCTTGCTCCACCGGCTTTATCAACACTTGAAAATAGCATACGCTGCGGCACGCCATTTTTCTGTAGTCTGTTCTGGATATAAAGTCAGACACAGTCTTCCTGATAAATCTCCTTGGGAAATAAGCATGAATGTGTCAACTCTGCCGGGAAAGTGACACGGACTGGGTCCTGAGCGGAACATTCTGATCAAGCTTGGCTTCTGTCACAGAAACCCCTAGAGGTACAGAACAGTCTCCAGCAGGAACCACAGCTAGGGCTTCCGGAAGCAGTGCCTAGCCACGCGGCACTGTGTTTCCTGGGTGCTCCAGACGTGTCTTGTGTATATGAATGCATTTAGTCCTGTGTACTGAAGTTCCCAGATGAAAAAGCCATTAAAGTTCCACAAGGCTGAGAGACTGTGGCTAGAGAGAGAGCTGGGATGTTACAGGTCGAGAGCCAAATTATCTTGGGTTATATCAGTCTCTTAAATATCCACTTACTGCCTTCCTCAGTGTTTGACCTAACTTCCTTGTGCTGCTCATTCCCTTTTGGAACGGACAAATGGAGCCCTGGCTTCCACCACGCCAAAGGCTAAGAATGATGTCAGAAAACATCTGAAGTCTGTAGCACAGGCTTCCCTCTTGCTTCCCTTTTACTACCTGATGCATCCAATACTGTATTTGTAAGGTTTCTTTGATGTAGAAAATTTCAAAGTAATAAATTTGATGTTATAAAAGGTTTACTAAACTGGGCAGTGGTGGCGCACGCCTTTAATCCCAGCATTCGGGAGGCAGAGACAGGTGGATCTCTGTGAGTGCAAGGCCAGCCTGGTCTTCAGAGCAAGTTCCAGGACTGGCTTCATAGCTACAGAAAAACCCTGTCTCGAAAAACCAAAACCAAAACCAAACCAAACCAAACCAAAATAAAATAAAAGGTTTACTAATAGATTTGCTTAGGAGACATTAATCACAAAATAGAATTTAGCCAAGGGATTGCTGCCTTCAAAATACCCACAAAATAAGTGTACTAACCAGACCTGTTAGTGATAAGGAAAATTACTATGTTATCATGTGAATATTTGTTCACCAGGATCACGAACCATCAGGCCCACCCACAAAGAACACGCTCTAACATGCTCAGGGGGCAGAGCAAGGTCACAGCCAGTGTTAAGTCCTGGGCTGCCATAAAGCCTTCAGTTCTTCTTGAGAAAAACATGATTTTGTCAGATGGGCAAGAAGATCCCAGATAACAACCATATGAAAAAACTTTAACATAAGCTTTTACTTTTTCTTACTTAAAGAATTCTGTTTTTATGCCAGTACCAGGCAGGCTGTTTTTAGTACTGTAGTAGAGTTTGAAGTCAGGGATTGTGATGAATCCAGAAGTTCCTTTATTATACAGGATTTTTTTTTATTTTGGCTATCTTATGTTTTTTGCTTTTCCATATGAAGTTGAGTACTGTTCTTTCGAGGTCTGTGAAGACTTTTGCTGGGATTGCATTGATTCTGTAGATTGCTTTTGGTAAGAYTGCCATTTTTACTATGTTAATTCTACCTACCCAAGAGCATGGGAGATCTTTCCATTTGCTGGTGTCTTCTTCAATTTCTTTCTCCAAAGATTTAAAGTTCTTGGCATACAGATCTTACGCATGTTTGGTTAGTGTTACTCCAAGATGTCTCATGTGACTTGTGGCTATTGTGAAGGGTGATGTTTCTTTGGTTTCTTTCTAAGTCCGTTTATCATCTGTGTAAAGCAGGGCTACTGATTTTTTTAAGTGAATCTTGTATTCTGCTACATTACTGAAGGTGTTTATGAATTGGAGAAGTTCCTTGGTAGAATTTTTGGGGTTACTTTTGTAAACTATCATATCATCAGCAAATAGTGAGAGTTTGACTTCTTTTGCCATTTGTATTCCCTTGATCTCCCTTTGTTGCTCTATCTAGAACCTCGAGTACTATATTGAATAGATATGGGTAGAGTGGAAAACCTTGTCTTGTTCCTGATTTCATTGGAATCCTTTGAGTTTATCTCTATTTAGTTTGATATTGGTTGTTGGCTTGCTGTATACTGCCATTATTATGTTTAGGTATGTTCCTTGTATCCCTTCTTTCTCCAAGACCTTTATCAACATCTAATGAGATAATCATGTGGGGTTTTTTTGGTTTGTTTATATGGTAGATTACACTGACAGTTTTTTGTATGTTGAACCATCCCTGCATCTCTGGGATAAAGGCATAAAAACAGACAGGAGGACCAATGGGACCAAACTGAAGACCCGGATATCAATTCACACACCTACAAATGCCTGATTTTTGACAAAGAAGCAAAAAATATAAAATGGAAAAAAGAAAGCATATTTAATAAGTGATGTTGGTATAACTGGATATCAACATGTAGAAGAATGAAAATCGATCCTTATCTATTGTCATGCACAAAACTCAAGTCTAAATGGATCAAAGACCTCAACACAAAATCAAACCACACTGAACCTCATATAAGAGAAAGTGGGAAGTACACTTGAATGCATTGGCA
>LOJH01002300.1:31834-43579 GCA_001685095.1 Ellobius talpinus | reverse complement strand
GGGGAGGGGGACGTCACGTGACCGACGATCGCTCCTTCCCGGCGCCGCTCCCCCCCTCACTGCAGAGCCTGAGCCCCAGGCGCGGGAGCGGCAGGGAGGCCACCCCTGCTGCGCGCCCCTGTCTAACAGGTAGGGAAACTAGGGCCCAGAGAGGCGTAGGGACAAGCTCAGGACTGCACAGCCAGACAGTGGCAGTGTTGTGGGCTCTGACAGACAACCTCAGGGCGATTGGAGAGTTGGGGGGTGGGGGGCACGACACTCTTCCACGGGAGACGCTGGGGCAGGAGTAGAGAGAGAGAGAGAGAGACCCACTAGTCAGTGACTCCCTGCGTCTCCTTAGGTTCTGCTCTACTCCACCTTAGGCTAGGACTGGAGGGAAGGCAGCAAGAGGACCAAGAGCAAACCCTACATTTAGTCAGAGTGACTTCGGAGAACCTCTTAAAAAACCTGCCCAAGGTCACCTAGCAAGCTGACAACAGGATGGGCTCTTGGGCCTGCCCACCAACTCTAGCTGCTGCTGGCGAACACACCCCTCTTCCCGAGGCCAGGGGCAGAGACTGACTGTATAGGTGCAGACCTGTGCCAGAGCCTTCCGGATAGATGCAAGATCCTGACCAAGCCAGAGAACATTGGAGCAGACCTTGACTTATCTCTGGGTCCTACTCATTGTTCTAACTGGGGAAACTGAGGCCGCAAGGGTGGGAGAGAGAACTCCCATCTTGTTCATCCCCTTATATTTGGGGTTGTCCAAGGTCACAGTAGGACTTAGGAGAAACGACTCAAATTCTGATTTCATGTTTCTTGAGCACCCACCTTCTACTCCCACTCTTCCTGAGCCACAGGGACTGCGTTTCATTAAGGAAATGATCTGGGTCTTTGGCAACCCTTACAGCAGCTGCTGTAGGACTTGGCCAGACTTCAGACCCCCAGGGACCTCACTCACCTCAAGGGAGATTAGGGGAAATCCCTCGTGCCCTCCTCCCCCATGGGAAAAAGGTTAAGGAGCAGTGGGCATGCTCTCCCAGCCGTGTGAGTGGGGTGGAGGCCACAGCCCAGCACCACACTGGAATAGCCAGACTGGTTTCCAGCTTTTCCAGAGTGTCAATGCTGCTGGTGTAGTGGCCCCGGACAACACGGGTACCACAGGCAGCTGAGGTACTGGCGAGGCTCCTAGAGAACACCCTGGCGGTCCCTTTGACTTTCTATAAATACTCTAGGAATCAAAGCCAGAAAAAGAGGAAAGAAATTAAATGAGGCTGTTCCAGGGCCTCTTTGGGATGGGACCCTGACGTGTGGTGGCAACTGTCTCTGGCAGCGATAATCTTCGTGGACCCACTAACTGGGAAAGAACACCCAAGTGCCTACATACCTTCTGGTCAGAGTGTGATGGACGAGCTTCACCCATCTCAGAAGTCCAAATTCCAGGGTTCTCCTAGGCATCCTTTGGCTTTTTGCACACAGCAGAGCAGAATGTTGAATTCAGTTTTAAGCACAATCCCTGTGCCTCTTCCTGCTTCCTAACTCCTTTCCCAACAGCAGCCTCTTCCCCCTCCCAGCTGTGTGAGTACGTGGTTCAGCACCTGGAGCCTGACAAAGGCCCTGCAGACAGATGGATGGACAACTCCAGGCAGTTTATTAGACTGAAGTGTCCCATCTGGGCCCAAGGGAAAAGCAGACAGCGGGGGTGGGGGATAGAAATATACCAGGGAGTTGGAACTGATGTAATCCCAACTCTCTAGGAGACAGGAAGATCCCAAGTTCAAAGCCTGCCTGAACTACTCAGAATTTAAAAATTCCCTGGACAACTTAGCAAGACCCTGTCTCAATTTTTTTCTGGGGATGGGGGTGGGGGTAGCAGGAGACAGGGTCTATTATGTAGCTCTAGATGTCCTGGAATTCTCTATGTAGACCAGACTTGTCTTGAACTCAGAGATCCATCTGCCTCTACCTTCCAAGTGCTGGGATTAAATGTATGAGCCACCATGCCCAATTTAAAACAAAACAAAACTAGGGCCTTGAACGTAGTTGGGCAGTAGAGCACTAGGTGAGGATATAGCTCAGTTGGTAGAGTGCTTAGGTTTGATCCCCAGCACCACACAAAGCAGGGATGGCAGGACAGTAAGCCCAGAACTCAGATAGAGGAAGGAGAGTCAAGGTCTTCCCCTCATGCCATCTATTGAGACTCCAGAAACAGAAAAGCAAAAAGAAATCTTGTGTGGATCAAAAAGCCCAGACGTACTGTCGTGGGTCTTTGTCCTTCCATGCTCTCTGGACCCATAGATTAAAAGCTCCAGGGCCATAGTGCTTACTTGCACAGGGGAACTGAACATGCCTGACACTGGCTAAGGAGAGAATGAAGGCTTTTATGTCCCAGGCCTGTTTCTTTATAATCAAGATTTTCAATTACAGCTGGTTCCTCTTTGCAGAAAGTCTCTTCAATGGGAGGCTTATAATCTCTTGTGGTTCTTGGAGGGCACCATTCTGAGATGGCCAGAGGTCCTGGGGAGGAGACAACACGTGCCTATGAAGGGGGCTGGGTGCACAGCCTGGCATGGACTGAAGATTGGACAAAGGCCCTGGAGCTTTGCTTTCTCTGGCCTATTTCAATCCAAACCACTCAGCACTGACCACTCACACATGGCCACTCTAGGCACTAGCTTTCTTTTCCTCACTGAATATGCTTCAACCCTGCTACCACCTTGCCCTTGCATTCACTAAGATGGTTTCAAATGCTTTAACATCTGAGGCTGAGAATGGAAACATATATGGCACATCTGCAGTTTCTCAATAGTGTGTGCATGTACGTATGTGTTCTAAAACAGAAATGACGTCCCTTGGGAAAGACACCTCTGCTAGCTCTGACAAAGGGAAGAAAAGCAAGGCAGGGATGTCCCACAGGGCTTGCATCTAGGAAACACACATGCTAAGCATCCCCCAGGCATGCTGTGCAGAGGCCTAGGAGCTAGGTAATGAATCTTCAGAAGGGATGTAGGCCCAACCCAGCTCTCTTCTCAGATGTGCCTATCGGAGAAAATCTGGTGGACCCTAAGAACACTATGGCCAGGGCTGGCAAGTAAGATGACCACGTTCTGGTGGCAGGGGCCTAAGCCAGCCCAGAACTGGGACAGCTTTCTCTGAGATGGTTTTAGGGACAGGCATTTCAACCTTAAGTCCCAGTAGAACAGTACACTCTAGTTCCAGAATCTGACAAGCAAGGACATCCGGGGCCTCTTTCATCTGGGGAACCAGGAACAGGCTCTGGAGGGATAAGACACTGCTGCCGCAAAGCCTTCACGCATAAACTACCCAGAGGCAACTCTGGGACTAAGCCCTCAGTCAGCCCTGGTTGGCAACTTTCCAAAGGCACACCTGGAGGATCCTCCAGGGAGCTGATGAGCGGAGTGTGGGAACATTGCTGGACCTGCCAGGAGGCCCCACTTTCTCCTTCTACCCAGTAGGAAGAATGTTTGACAATGTCTACACAGCCAACTTCCGTATGTTCAACTGGGAACACTGTTGGTCCAGGATCATAAAAGGAGCTGGTTGCCCTTGGTTACAAAACAGGAGTGGCAGAGGCAGGAACACACAGATACAAGTGTGCAGAGGCCAGTGTGCCAGCCGGCCATGGTCCAACCCAGGCAGTGGCTTGCCTGGAGTATGTCCCCATTTCCTGTGGCCCAGGGCTTGCCTGGCCTGGCAGCATAGCCTGGCCTGGCAGCATAGCCTATATCTGGAACCCAGCAGCCTCAACAGTTGTTGCTGCGGGGCTGGATCCTCTATGCCCAACAGCAATTTTAATGACAGGCTCTGGCTGCCCCTGAGGTACTAGCCAAGCCAATGCAGGAAGTTTCTTTCACTGTGTATGTTCCGGGGGAGGGAGCAGATGACACAAAGAGTGACAAAGGCCCAAAGATGCAGCTCAGTTGAGAGTGCTTGCCTAGAACGTATGAGGCCCTGGGGTCAGTCCAGAGCACCACTAAGACCAGGTGTGTCAATGTACACCTGGACTCCTTACAGACCGGAAGATCAGATCATCACTGCCTACATACAGTTTTAGGTCAGCCTACCTAAGTCCCTGTCCCCACCACCACCACCAAAAAAAGGGGGGGTTAATACAAGCAGGAAATGGTAGCCCATACCATAGTCCCAACACTGGGGAGGCTAAAGCTGGACCACAAGTTCAAGGCTAGACTGTGCTACCTAGTTAGGTCCCTGTGTAAAAACAAATTAAAACAAAGGCTGGGAATGGTGCCTCAAACCTTTAATCCCAGCACCTGGGAGGTAGAAACTTCCTGGACAGCTGGGGATACACAGAAAAACCCTGTCTCAAAACCAACCAACCAACCAGGGCTGGAGGGCTGGCTTAGCAGTTAAGAGTGGTGCTGCTCTTCCAATGGTCCCAAGTTCAATTCCCAGCAACCACATGGCGACTCTCAACGATCTGCAATGAGATCTGGTGCCCTCTTCTTGTCTGCAGGCATACACACAGACAGAGCACTGTTTACAGAATAAATTTATCTTTAAACAAGACAAAAACCAACCAACCAGTTTCTCCTGCAGAGTTTTGCCTCCCATGGTTAGGGCACACAAAAGGCTCAGATAGTAACAATCCAGAAGGAAGACAAACATCAGCTTGCAAAAGGCCCAGAGCTCCGAGAAGTGACAATCTTTCCTCCCCTCCTTCCTACAACCTGCTGAATGGTAACTTGGCTCTCACTGCAGTAGGTTCTGGAGTTTGTCGGGAACACACAAAAGACACCTGTTTCCAATCCTCAACTTGAACAATAATTACTTGTAAAACTTCAATAATCCATGAACAATGAAAACCACAGGAAGTAGCTATGAAGCACCAACAGGCATCCTGGCGCCTCACCCTTACAGGGATGTTACTATGTTCTTAGCAATGGCAATCAAAACAACTGAAGCTGCCATTCTGGGGCAAGAACTGTCCATCGGAAAGGCAAAAGTCTTCTGCACACATTCTAACCATATTTTGAATGCCTTTCAGCATTCCCCTGCAGGTAAACAGGTACTCAAGCCTTGTATTGTTTAGCCACTGTCCATGGTGATATGGGCTAAAGATCTACGAAAAAGGTTAATGGAGCACCTGGCCAGCCACCGCTGCAGCCTGCAGAGCTCCCAGCACAAGGAATGCGTTATGTTCTTGGTGAAGGCTGGGGTGTGTGTGTGCACTCTGGATCCCCCAGTGCACTTTCAGACTGCACGAACACCTAATCCTCCAGATGCTGGGGTGTGCACAGCAGCAGATGCTCATGAGATGAGGAAACACATGCAAGGCCACAATCAGCAGCTTTCCTTGCTAACAAAAGGTGGAATTACTAGGAAACCAGGTGGATCTTCCTACACACCCAACATGTCAGGGCCCTCAGGGAAGCTGTGCAGTGTTGTCTGCCCTTTCATGTTTGGGGTCTGAATTGTACTGAATCAACACTGTTCACATGCCTGCACTCTGTACTACCACCCTGTACCCTGACTACCCTTGAACATTTGGTGACCTGCCTGGCTGCTTACGGAAAATGAAAGGCAGGCTTCCCTGCTCTGAAAAGACAAACCATCTCTTAGGTATCAAAGCAGGCCACTTACACTGAGTATCAGTGTCTGCTGTTGGCCAGAATCTGATCAGACCTGGGATGGAAGACCAACACTGGCAGGTCAAAGGACAAAGAACTCACTCTGGACTAACATCCGTGGAAACAGAGACACAAGTGTCTTTAATCTGGCAGAAAGGTTGACAGTGATTCTCAACAATAAAGTTCATAAATACAGAAAAGAAGTTTTCTCTCAGGGAACGAAGACATCAAATGATAGCCTACATGTCTGGTAATGGCAATAATCATTTCAGCATAGGCAACTCTACACATTTGCTTGGGATTAAAGAATGATCAGAAATATACAAAGGAGAGCTGGGGATGTAGGTCAGTAAGCAGAATGTGTTTAGCCTGCATGATGCTCTGTGCTTGGGGCTCAGCACATTATGAAATCTGTCACAGTGGCCACATGCCTGCAATCCCAGCACCTGGGAGGAAGTAGGAAGATCAGAAGATCAAGGTTATCCTGGTTACATAGTGAGTCTGAGGCCAGCGGGGTTACAGGAGACTCTGTCTGGGAAAACAAAAAGGAAACACACAAAGAAGAAGCCTGGAGTGTAATACTCTGGTTTAATGCCATTTCTGAAGGCAGCTTTAGAACCCAATAGAAGAGCTAGCCTATGCTTTAAGTCCACCCCATCTCAAAATACAACCAAACAGCACATATTAATAAGCAGGAACATGGCAACTGTTAAGTACAAGTGCATATTCTCCAAAAATTTATCTACTTCAAGCTGTGAAGAAGCCAAAGCCCAGAGATCCCGAGCTGCTTGGGGGTGGCCTTGTTCTGGGACCTGAGCTGTAGCTCCAATAAGGCTCGGCAGTGTGAGGGGTGCAAGGCAGAGCCACACAGGTTGTCAGGGCGGAAGCATACTTGCAGCACACTGAAACTGGGTCTGCCCCACCTGCATCTGCCTGACAAGAGTTAATGGTTGTTATTTTAACATGATGTAAAGAAACATAAGCTATGCAACTGGCTCGTCCACATTCAATCCCAGGAAGAGGGAGAGAAACAACAGCTCTTGTCACTTATCTGCTTTGTGATGCTTTGTCCAAGAGTCACAAGCTCTGGGCTTCTTTGTAAGGACAGTAAAGGTCATCTGTCAAATACCTTATGACCTGTTGAGTGTCTTGGCCTTAGGAAAGAGTGAACTCTTTGAGTGAGGCTTGGTCCCATTTCTGTGGTGCTCAGGAGGACAGATCTGGAAACCAGGGTCACTTGAGTCCCTGTGTCCACAGGAAAGCGTGACTTTCCTGGGAGGTATGTGGCTCTCCTGGCCCTGCACAGGGCACCTCACCTCCTCCAGAACATGAACTCGTCATTGCAAACACAAACACCATATTGGGAGTTTTACCTAGCAGCCGTAAGTACTGACAGAGGGCTGTCAAAAGATGGTGCTAATGTTGAGATCAGCTCTTTTTAGATCACTTAGGCAAAGATTTAAACAAACTAGAGGTTAAAAGAAAGTGGCCACAAACATATCTATACCTACTCAACAGAGAAAATGCAAAAAGCCAACCATTATCCCAGCCCTTTAACCCCAACCTCTTGCTCCATTCAAGCCCTTGTTCCTGTGGCTACAGGTGCTGCTTAGGCTATTCACTACCAACAGTGATCCTGAGTTGGAGACAGCACACCCACATACTCTTTCGTTTCTCTTTTCAAAATGTCCCCCTGCGGTGTGTCAGAAGAATGCTTTTCAAAAAGAAGTGAGGTCTGAGGAAAGTGGAGCTGGAGGACGGGAGGCCCCTCTGCCAGTCCAGGTTGCACTCTTCCATCCCGTTCTTCAGACGTGCAGGGAATGCTTGCTTTGCTGCTAGGAACTGAGCATTTCTCACCACCACTGCAATGATGGAAGAAAATTGAAACAGTGCCGGGTTTAAGAGGGAGAGCACACAGGTGCTCTTCTCCCCAGCACCGACAGACAGCGAGCAGGCGGCAGGGCTATGGCTGACCTGCAGTAGAGCTCTGAAGACATGTTCCATGGTGGCAAATTCTTCACATTCATGCTTTATTGAAAGATGAGTAAGGGTCAAAGACAGGTACTGATTAACAGGTCGTGTCTCTAGACAGTCACTTGGAGTTCAGAGCAGGATGCTATCCCACGCACTTCCACACAAATCCACGATTGACCAGGGCATCTGTATGAAACTGACCAGGACTTTATTCCCTCCAGTCGCTCCAAATCTCACGTGTAAACATGATTTACTCCACTGCTACGCTGCTTACTCACCCTCTCCCTCCCACCACCGCTTAAACAGAAAATCTGAAACATTTCCTTCGTCTGATGCCCATCAGTGCAATCTGCTTTATTTGACATAAGGCAATTGGGACAGTCTCTTTGAATGGATTTTTGCCTTTTGGAAGAGCCAGGTAATAGTTTAATTCTTAAATCCACTTTTTCTTTAATGCCCTAACATGTCAAATTCCTCTTCCTTTCTGGTTATTCCTTGGCAGTCAGCAAGTGGTCAAAGATTAATGTCCAAGCAGACCTGTACCTGAAATAGAACACACATGGAGGGAGGGCTAAAATTAAGAGTTTGTGTATTCTGTTTGGCAAGAATGTGTCAAAAGGGAATATTGCCCATAACAAATGAACACAGGGGCCCTTGGCACTGAAGATCAAGACAAAATACCAGCAGACTCCAAGCTCTCAGCGAAATCACATTTTGGTTGACAGCCATGGATTCCTATGTGTATTACACAAGCTAACCGGGTTTGATTGATGCTTTCATTTTACAGCTACGTCCAAAACGGAATATTATGCCTGGTTTTATGTAGATCTTGCCAGGAGTTCCTTTGTGGAGCTCACATGCAGACAACAGAGCAACACGGGGAGGAAGGAGGTATTTGGGCTGGGAGCTTTGGGAGTTGATTCAATCCCATTTGGGGAAGAATCTGAACCTGCCAACAGACCTTGGGAGTGGTGGACAGAGAAGTAGCTCGGCAGCTCCTGCATCTGCACAGGTACAGTGCTGAGAAGACAAGGCAGCGCTGTCTCCACCTGAAAATCTTCATAATTAATGAAACCGGCACTGACCTAATATAAGCCTACACTCTCCCGGCACCAATTCTTACCCTTTACATACCAGCTGCCCCGATGAGATGGAGCTGATAGGAGATTTGGGCAGAATCTGAATCTAGAAATGTTACTCATTACTTCCCAGCCTCCCTGAAAGTAGACCAAGGAAGTGCTCCTCACACACAGGCCAGTCTCAGGCCTCGGTGTGGAAAACAAGAACGAGAAGCTGGAATAAAAATAATTTCAGCGAAAATTAATTCCAGTCACAAGACTTGGATTGGATTAAATTTTAAAATCAAATTCCAGCCTTCACGTTAATAAAGAATCCCAGTGTGGCTCTGACATGAAGGAAGCACGACAAAGGCCTTACCTTTAAATCCCTCTTCCGGCATACAAACTGCAGAAAAAAGAATTCCAGAGTGAAAGACAGTTACTGCGAGCATGTCAAATGCCTCAAGATGAGGAGTTTAAAATAACTTTTAATTGCCTTAGTCACCTGGAATGGTTCCTTTTGAACCCATGGTAGCAATGATCTGTTGGCCTCGTCAAAGTCACACACGCACTATTTAGAAAGGCAAACGTTTGTGGCATGTCTGGAAACCTCATGGCTGACCTCTGGAAGCTGTGTCTTCTCTCCTCCTGTCACTCCCACATGACAGATCCCACTGTGAGATTCTCTAGCAGTTTCTTTCTGATATTTAGTTTCCTTCCTTTTTGTTTGTTAAAGATTTAATTTTTATGTGTATGGGTGTTTTGTCTGCACACCATTTCTGTGTACCCCCCATGCACTGACTGGTGCCTACAGATGTCAGAAGGGAATTGGACCCCCTGGAACTGGAGTTACAAATTGTTCTGAGCAACCATGTTGATGCTGGGAAGCAACCTGGATCCTCTACAAGAAAACAAGAGCTCCAGATCTATTTGAATTACTTTTGAGACAGAATCTCACACTATGTAAGCCACACTGGCCTAGAACTTGTAGCAATTCTCCTGTCTCAGTTGTACAAGTGCTAAATTACAGTTTTCTTTCTGAATAAGATATTTTTATTGTTTTCCATATCTTAACCTCTGACAACCTTCCAGTGAAGAACATTTAGCTCTTCTATCACCTAGCCTACCTTGGCAATACCCAGTCTGCATGCCAGCCTCCAACGGTGCTTTCAGTTCCACTGCTTATATGCTCTGTCTTTTAGACCCTGGCAATTCCTGCATAAATCACATGCTTTGTCTCTTCTGCATCTAGCTGCAGTAACCTCTTCAAGGCCATCACCATCACTTCCATCAACCTTGCAGAAAGCTCACCCTAAAATCCATGTCCAGCTCCTAAATCTGGACCAATGCCTATACTACTTGACACACACAGCCTGGGCTCTGAGATCTCCCTTCTCATCTCCTAGTACTGCCTGTCCCATGCCTGGTCCCAGTAACTTCCTTCTTCTACCAGCCCTTTGTTTAAGAGTGTATCCCCACAAACTCATACCCTGCCCACACACATACACACACACAAACTCATACCCTGCCCACACACATACACACACAAACTCATACCCTGCCCCCCCCATAATTTTTTAACATTTAGAGTTTTAAAGATTTAGATCAGAAATTTATCATAATTACCCTTTGGTGAACTTCCTTCTTAAGTATTTATGCTACCAAGCTGTCAAACACACTCCCAGGAGAAAGTTTTTGAAATTTCAACTCAACTCTTCCAAAACCAACCTGCCAACCAAATGTGCTAGCTCTGCAAGGCTGCCCAAACACAGAGGGCCACTGTGCTTCCAGGGAAGAACCAGCAGAAATGGTACCTGGCCAGAGGCGAGCGGAAAGCTGCAGCTGGTGTGGGGAAATCCATGGTCCTCGACTCAAGAACCGGCTTTCCTGGTATAAACTTTACGCTGTTGGGATTTGGGGTGTCTTGTGTTTGAATAAACATGAATCGTACTGAAAAAGAGAAAGAGTGTTATGCTAGAAAAAACAGTTTAAGTTAGATAACAAGGTGCTCTGATTTTTTTAAGATTTATTTTTTTATATATGTAAATATTTTGCCTGCATGTATGTATGTGTACCACGTGTCTGCAGTGCTGTGGAGGCCGGGAGAGGCCATCAACCCTCTAGAATGGAGTCATGAATGTCTGTAGGCTATCATATGGGTGCTGGGAATCAAACCTAGCCCTCTGCAAGAGTAGCAAGTACTCTAAACACTGACCCATCTCTCCAGCTCCCCCTCCAAAGTGCTCATTTTTAAATAAACGGAAGTAAAAAAAATTAAGAGGAATTAAAAAAAACCCACAAACTTTATTTCCCAAGATGCTCAAAGGAATCCTAAGAAGTTAAAATGCCTGAACTTTGATGCTTAAGTATGTCATTAAAAGTCTTGTGCCTATCAGGAAGAATCTGCTTTTACACCAAACAATTTTTGAAATAAAACTTTAAAGAAAGACTGCCACTACTTTCTGTTCTGAACCAGCCATTTTCTGTAGGTTTGCTTGTTTAAGAGAGAGAGTCTCAGTATCTAGACCAGGCTGGCCTTGAACTTTTAGAGATCTACCTGTCTCTGCCTAAGGAGTACTAGGATTAAAAGTGTGGGCTGCGATGCCTGGTTTCACTTTTTGTTGTCTTAATAATTTACTAAATTGTTAAGTAATTTATTATGGTAACTAAAGTCATGTACTCATTAGGTACTTTACTGAATCTGAAGGATTAAATCTGGCTTTCTCCTACTCAACACACTAGAGTAAATCAGCTCTACAGAAAAGGAGGTTTTGGAAGTACCCGAGGATGAAACTATAAATGTGAAAACAAAGACAAAATGAAACTTTATTTGAAAGCTAGACTCAGATGAATGGAGTTGCCCAGTGCCTACAGCCCCAGAGAGGGAGGCTGAGCAAGATGACCCCGAGTTCATGCTAGTCTCAGCAACACAGCAAGCTCCAGGCTAGCCTTGGAATCTTAGCAAGCACCTCTCAAAAAGTCAAACCAAACAACCTGGGGAGTAAAAATTAAGAAAACTACAGTGTCCCCACACAACTTTTCTCCTTTCACATATAAAAGCTACCTCAAGGGGGCTGGAGAGGTGGCTCAGAGGTTAAGAGCACTGGCTGCTCTTCCAGAGG
>LOJH01002300.1:17623-31388 GCA_001685095.1 Ellobius talpinus | reverse complement strand
TGGAAGAGCAGGCAATGCTCTTAACCTCTGAGCCATCTCTCCAGCCCCTTAATTAGGTATTTTAAAAACAACTCCACACACTTACAAATAACATTATATGTACTTAATAGGTTGTATTTAAGAATATACATGGATATACAAATACACACATGCATGCAATAACAAACTGGTGAAAAGGGAGAGCATGAATTTGAAGGAGAGTAGAAATAGCTATATGGAGGGCTTATAGGGAAGAAAGGCAACGGAGAAACATTGTAATTACAATACAATCTCAAAAATAAATAATAAATAAATAAATCCTAGCTCTGACATCCAATGGACACTTCTGAAAGTGTCCTGAGTTAGCACAGGATAAAGGCTGATGTGAGATACTTCTTCCTTCTGGGGAGTGGTACTACAAGGTTCCTAACTAGGCAGGCACCAGCTCCTGCACAACAGAAATGGGAACCGTCAAAGGCTGAAATCACCAAGTGCCCAACAGGAAGAGACCAGAAAGCCACAAACTGCAGTCCCACAAAATTTAAGCAATTAAAGTGGCCTGACCTGCTGAGTTACTCAGTATTTATATCCAAGATGTTTTGAGATTCAAGGAGGCATGCAGGCCATAGACAACCATTCCTCCCTCATCTCCAGTAAGAGAAGAGGTAAGAACTCCTCCTGACTCATGTCATGCCCTCAGCCTCACCCCAGAATGCGGCCACAGGTGTGCGAGGTAACATGAAGAGAGAGAGGCTAATCCATGACATCAAGCCACACACAGCCACCCCTCTCCAAGCTTCCCCAATTACAGTGCAGTGCTCACATTTCAAACTACTTTCAAAATCAGATGCTAGGAGGTTTGGATAAAAGCCAGGAATTTACAATTGTACAGCTATTCAGAGAAAGTAATAGTTTAAAATATACAATTCTTTCAAACACAAATCCACTTGTAACTTCTTTTTTATATTTCCTTTTAGAAATCATTTACTGAGCAACTCATGTTCTCAAAATGTGCTCATAAGACTTAGAGATTTCACCAGTCTACAGATAATGTCCTTTGACGAATCACAGTAAAGGACGGTTTCACCATGGAGGGGAGTGGACAGAAAATCGCTGGACCCTTTTTATATGCCTCTGAACACAAGATTGACAAGTTCCTGGGCTGGTGAGATGGCACAGGAGGTAAAGGCGCTTGCCACCAAGGCTAAAGGCCTGCACTCAATCCCCAGAACCCACACAGCGAGACCTAACTCACGTTGTCCTCTGACCTTCACACATGCAATGAGATACACTCTCACACATACAAATAAATGTAATAAAAAAATTCTGAAGAAACCTTTAAAATTTTGTCTTTTATGAGCGCTAACTCTAGCACTGTTCTACTGGTTTCTGCCACACAATGTTCTCAGAAGAGGTGACACTGTACCTGTGTTAGACAAGGGTGCACGCACCGGGAAAAGTGGTCTTCGTACATACTGCTGCAGAGGTTGTTTCTTAAAGACATATGGAGTCACCACATGACAGAACCTATATTTAAAAAAAATTAATGACATGGGAAGGAGTCGACTCTGTTTTGTTGTTGTTTGGAAACAGGGTATCACGGTGTAGCCAGGTGGCTTCATGGACTTCTGTGGTAGATACTCTTGCCTCTGCTTCCCTGGTTCTGGAATCACAGACACGAGTGGTAGAACTTCATTTCTCTCTGATAGAGAAGCATTGACTGGGTATTTTCAAGGCGTCATTAAAGTAAAAACAAAGGGAGCTTTGAAAGTAACTATAGCTAGAGAAGGAAAAAAGGACATTTTAGTAGTGAAAAATGTTCAAGCTCTGACTTCTGAATCAGTTTTGTGTTTTTTTTTTTTAATTTTGAGACAGGGTCTCACTGTGTAGCCCTGGCTGCTGGGAATTAGCTTTGCAAACCAGGAATCCACTGCCTTAAGTGTTTGCTTCAAATTGTCCTCCAAGACTCCCTGTTAGGCAAAGGAGAACAGAAGAGCAAAACAGCCCAAGAGTGAAAGCATCGCGCTCCTGAGACCAGGAGAGTAAATGGGAGGGGTGAAAACAGTGTCCCTTGAGCAGAGCTGGAAAGTCAATCATTCCCAGGCAGCTCCCCTTACAAGACTCAGCTACTGCTTAACCACATGACATAAAGATGCCTATGATAGAAAAGGCTAGTTAAAAGTCATACCCAGGAGAAGATACTCTGCCTTGGACCTCCTTTGTCCACCAGAGTCCCCGGCCTGTTGGTTCCCAGGGCTTCCCCCGTCTGTTCTGATGAACGGTGTCTGATCTGGCACTCTCAACACTCTGCCGCTTGCTGTCTTATGCTAGTTTGCTGTATACTTAATAAATGCACTCTAAACAAAAGGCATCCGGAGCATGGTAGATCATTCACCCTAAGGGACACCTATCAGTCCATGGACATACCAGGCTAAGTGTTCACTAAATGGCAGCTGTTATCACTATGTAACAACCGGTAACTGCACATTAAGTGAATGGAGAGAATAGTCCAGGATTTGGAAACATCCTTGCATCTCAGGGTTACTGTTCCGTCAACCCTGGGAAAAAGCCGCAGCAGAGTGGAGAAATCAGGAGGGTACTCTGGCAGATAGGTCTGAATTCTAAGAGACCCGGAGCAAAGTACTCAAGAAGTTATCGAAGACGGGAGAAATGGGCAACCCACAAAACCCTCTGTTAATCTACTATTTTTTTTATAAGATGCATTAGGAGTTTTAAAACAGGGGCCTCATATAGTCCAGGCTGGCCTTTCCTGCCTTCACCTCTCAAGTGCTGAGATGACAGCACAGGGGTGAGCTACAAGCCCGGCTCATGAAGTGCATTTGAAACTTCAAGGTAACCATCAGCATTCTGTTAGGCCCTTTTCTACAGGAGTCTCACGGGTCTGGCAAATGTCTGAGGAAGTCAGAATCAGGGTGGCTCTGAAGTCCAACAGGACACGGCAGGCATAGGCCTAGGCGGTAGGTTCCCTCGAGTCGCTTCCCTCCGAGCCGTGCCCTTGAAAGTACTTCCCCGGAAAGGGAAGAGAAGGACCGCGGGAATGATCTTTCCTTCGGAGCTACATCCCTACGGGGTTGACAACGGGACGGGACGTCCGTAGAGGGTGGCCGGGCCTCGGGCTCTGGAGCCAGGACAAGACTCCGTTAGACACCAGTCCCCTCCCAGTGAGAGGGCGGCGACAGGGAATTGCTGGCAGGGGCGCCCACACCTACCGCCTGCACAGCCGGGCTAGACCAGCTACAGCTCCCCACGCCCGCTGGGCCGCCGCCATCGTTTCAGTGCCGGTGCGCTTGCGCGGACACGCCTCCTTAGTCTCCAAGTCCTCTGCAGACTCAGACCTTGGGGAGAGGGCGGTCACGGGAAGCGTGCCCCCTACAGGTGAAGGGCGGTGCTGCGGGTAAACCAAAGCAGGCTGTTTTATTCCCCTTTATGGAAAATAGATTTTTTTCTTCCCATATAATATATTTTGATGGCAGTTTCCCCTCCCTCTAATCCTTCCAGTTCTCCCCACCTCCCATGTAGCCACACATCCTCAGGTTTTAAGGATTAGGACACTAATATGTGGGTAAACTATGAAGCAATTCCATTAAGCCAATTTAAATCTTAATCACTTGCCCATAGAATGCATGTTTGGCTATCATCGTTTCTTTGAGAAATATTCTTTCCTACATATAATGGTGACTTATTAGTCAACTTTCGGTTCATTACAAATTTTACAGATGATGTGATGCCACATTCCTAATCCCAGCACAAAGGAGGCTGAGGCAGGAGGATCACCCATGAATTTGAGGCCAAGCAGGGTGAGATTCTGCCTTAAAAATATTTTAATACTACCTTCTTCCACTGTGCTCTTTTATACTCTCTATGCTTTTGTTTAGTTTTTGGCTTTTCGAGGCAGAGGTCTCTGTGTAGCCTTCGCTGTGCTGGAAACTGATTTGTAGACCAGGCTAGCCTCAAACTCAGGGATCTTCCTGCTTCTGCCTCTCCAGTGCTGGGATTAAAAGCATGCACCACCATGCCCTGCATGTACTCCCTATACCTAATAGTCAAATATCTCAAGTCAAAATTTGTATTTAAATTTTGTCAAGGTAGAAGTGGGATTCCACCAGCTCTGACTTCAGGAGTGAGCCACTAGAGACTGTGGACTGCCTCTGGGCTCAGCCGATATGAAAGCACATTGAGGAGATACTTCCTCTCCTTCCACGATGTGCTCCAACTTCAGCTGATGAGGTGAACTCAAGGAAAACCACAAGGAAAGGCAAGAGTCTAGAGTCACAGGTTTCAGCCATCTTCTAGTGGCATTTACCTGGCTCCTCCCAATGGGAGTCCTGTCCCACACCTTGGTAGAAAGCTCAGTGGGCATCTGTCTTCCCCAAGAGCACCTGCAGTCTCAGAAAATAAATAAAGCAGCTTTGGTGGTGGCTGCTGCAACCTTGAAACACAAAACAGTGAAGGGTTTTGTGTGGTTGCTTTCTTAAGACAAGGTTTCTCTATGTCTTGGAATATGCTCTGTAGACTAGTTTGGACTTGACTCACAGAGATTCACCTGCCTCTGCTTCCCAAGTGTGGGGTTAAAAGTGTGTGTTGCTGCCACCTCCAGGCAACACTGAAGAGCTTTAAATCATAAAATTAGCCAGGTGTGCTGGCACATGGCTTTAATCCCTGCATTCAGGAAGCAGAAGCAGGCAGGTCTCTGTGAGTTTGGGGCTAGCCTGGTCTACATATTAAGTTCCAGACCAGTCATGGTTACATAGCAAGATCAAAGAAATCATAGAAGCAGGTGGAGGTTTATATTTAGATGACAAGTTCTCAGAAAATGTGGGCAACTTTGGCTTCACTCGTATACAACACCAGAACTCTGGGGCCCTGGATTGTGAACACAATTTCTGGACACAGCATATCGCCAGTTCTTGACTCCCGTTAAGTCAGCTCAGGAAAGTTCAAATATCACCCTGTTTTCTTCACAGCTGGAAATAGGCAGACAGGTTCTCTCTCATGACAGGGAGTTTGGAATGGCTTAGGTTCATTTCCTGTCAGTTTCTCTGTACCAATACTGGTGTCTGCAATATTAGACTCTATACCAGGCTCTGTGCTGGTGAAAAGTTCCTAGGGCCCTTTCATCCATGGAAGATCCCACTTAAGAAAGAACACACCACTTAGTCACTTAATTAAGCTCATTTTAATAAAGAGTATAGGAGTTTACAACCCAAACAATTATCCATAAAGACTATCAGACACATGATAGATCACACCCAGAGAGAACAACATAAATCCAACAGCCTGCAATGACAGGCATTACAAAAACTGCTGGGAATGACCTTCTGGTTTCCCCAAGATTGTTTGCAAGGTGAGGATGCCTGAGACCTGCTGACCTCAGCACTCCTTCCAGGCTGCTTACAGATCCTCACTCAAGCAACTCCAAATACTGCCAGCAGAGGGTGCTCACCTTCCCTCCTCGAAATACACATGGTCCTTGGCCTCTGTTATTTGGTTTCTGTTCCCTAAAAATGACATAAAATGTTCCATTCAAAATAACATCTTCAGGCCCTGTGGTGCAGGTCACCACTGTCCTCCCAGTGCCACCCACAAGAAGGCGCTTACTTGGGAAGAATGCTCAAGCAATGGCTAGTCAGCTCCCTCACCACAGATACAAACAACTCCAATGCTAAATTTGGAGGTTTTGGCAGAGGGAACTGAGTTACTGGTGCCTGCTGCCTGTGGTCCCTCCCCAGGCCTCTTCAGATGATTAACTGAAGGGCTGGAGTTAACCCCAC
This sequence comes from Ellobius talpinus, assembly GCA_001685095.1. Taxonomy (NCBI): domain Eukaryota; kingdom Metazoa; phylum Chordata; class Mammalia; order Rodentia; family Cricetidae; genus Ellobius; species Ellobius talpinus. The sequence continues at coordinate 25,617 of LOJH01002300.1, read as the reverse complement.
GAAGGAAGCAGGAGGATGCAGGTCTGCGCACACAGATACTGAGAAACCCTTCACACAAGAATCTTTGGTAGATTTGCAGAACACAGCAGGCACACCATTTCCAAAGGAAAATATTCTACTGTCTCCCATTACCTCAGAGTCAAAGTGCTGGAGAGTGGACATGGGTCCTCGCAGTCTAAGCATGTGGTATCAGCCAACCCTGACCTATTTTTGATTGACACTGAAAAACCCATTCTGAAATTCCTTGCCAAAGGGAATCTGATCCCCTTTGTGTATATATACATGGTTCCACCACAAGGTAGCACAAGTAATGTTTACTATCAACTCAGATCTGTGTAACACTTGCCTAAGCCAGAGGTTGAGGTTGCTGAACTATAGCTGACAAAACTAATAGAAGTACAAGTTACAGAAACTTTGTAGTTAACAGGCCACATGTAGTTAATATTTAGCCTTTGTGTGTGTTTTGAGACAAGGTCTTGCTATGTAGCCCAAGCAGGCCTCGAACTCAGTGAACCTCTTGCCTCATTACAGGCATGTGCCCCCATGACCAGCACTTAGCTATTTTTGCTCTTTTTGCTCTTCTAGAGTCCACTCACATATGTACTCATTCTAGAGCTATGTAGGATCAGGGGGCAGAGTGCCTTCTGGGCTACATCTCCACAGAGGAAAACTGGGTCCTGCCAACCTTCCTCTCTCCTTGATTCTAGGGGAAGGTGAACCATTTCACTGTTAGATTGTCAAAGCTGGCCTGAATCCTAAAATGAGACTTTAGAGTAGCCACCGCAAGCTAGTGTGACAGTTCACCACCCACTTATTAGTCGGGTCAAATAGGAGAATGCTGAGGGAGGAGATTAAGGGAGAGTAGAAATGGGGAGGGGGGGCACAAAGACCTCTGGGAACAGAAACAATTTCCAACTAGACACTACTTTTTATTTTTAAGCATTTTGAAACCTTTTTAGTAATATTTTATTGTTTTCAAGTGTTCTGGTGGTTAGAACAAAACAAATATTGATTGACAAAGGTTATCACTCAAATGACATGATTTCACTTACAACCCCCAGTGTTTAATCTTTTAGTGAAGCACTGGAAGGCTCAGAAACAGGGTGGCCATGGAAAGTGTCACGATGCTCCCGCCTTCTTCCGCTGTACTCCTGCAAACTACCTGTCATCAAAATGTTTGATTCTGATTAAAAAAAAATGCTGTAACCAACAGCTGTTTGGGAGTTGACTGGGATGTGTTCTAAACGTTGAATGCAAAAGATGTAAATCTCTTTACATTTGAGGGACCCAAATCGACTCCACTGGAAGTTGCCCCTTTCCTGTTGGAGAGAGCACTGCATTCCCTCTTCTTAAGTTTCCTATTTGAAGTAATGCATACATATCATACAATCTGATACATGCTTTGATTATTTTCATTTACAGAATAAAAATACAGTATTTCTTATCATCAGATCACTCTAATACTTTATGCACCAGTGAAGAGTGGCTGAAAACACTGACAAGCACACGGTCCAACACTTAATAAATATACAACAGGCCAGAAAGACAGCATTCTGTTGAATGTTTAGAAGATCTCAGTTACCAGATGAAATTGAGATACAACATGGGTTAGTGAGTAGAAGACGGCTTGGTTAGCACACGTGTGCGCACGCACAGACATACACACTGGGGCCTGCACCAGTACATAGGTCTTCAACCCTACCAGTGAGCCAAGACAAAACAATCTGCATGAACTAAAATTTGCTTTCAGAACCAACTTTCCTCACTTCCATGGCTAGATTGTTCACCATCACATGATGAACAATTTGTGTGCTTTCTCTCGTCTCCTGGTACTGGAGTTAATTAAATCCAGTGGTTGCACATGCTAGGTAAGCAATCTACCACTTAAATACAAAACCAGCCCTCTTTAAACTTCAATATTAAGGTCCTGCTAAGCTGCTCAGGCCGGTCTTGATTTGAACCCATAATTGTTTTGCCTCGGTCCCCCAAGTATTGGGATTGTAGGTGTGCCTGCCACAGATGTTCACTTCTTATCTTATTTTATTTATTTGTTTGTTTAGTTATTTATTTGTTTATTTATTTTTGGTGCTAACCATGGATTTGGCGCTAAAGAGCTGTATTGTAAGCCTAAGAAATTAGTGAGACATTTTCCATGACACATAAGTTAGCTCAGTTAACAGTGCTCATTAGTCAGCTAATAGGGAGGAACCCATGTCCTCACTGCGCCAGGCTCCACCTCTGAGCTATGACCTCGGTCTACCACATCATTTAGGAGTTCATTAGTGCATGATGAGGCTTAAGGCTTTATCTAAAGCTATTCTGACTCATCTCTTTCTACTGAGTCAAAAGTTCACAATTTTCTGTGTTTCCTATGAAATATACAAAGCGACTCACAAACTGTAAATTAAAACAAAGTACAGTACTTCATTGACACTGTTCCTCTTCCTTATTATTAAACTGTTAGAGTATGGTCACTGGGAATTTACAATTGATTCATAGACTTTACGCACTCCTAATTCCCCGTAAAACAAACTTTCCAGATTTCTACTCAGGATGGCATCCCACCAGGATACCTGATCATTCAATTGCACACTGATCCTGTAATCCAGACTCTTCCTTCAGAACTCACGAGTTGGCTAGTCTCTTGTCAGATTTCCTTCGCAAAGTGCCACAGAGGAAAAGACAAGCTGCATGTGGTCACACTCACTCCTGAGTAAAAGACGACAGGTAGGCTTCCTACTCAGTAGATGAAAAAGGCCTCAAGCCCACACTTCACAAATGATTCAACTATATAAAATAAGGAGTGCATGATTTTATTCTAATTTGGACCTTGTGAATTAAAATGACTGCATGATTAGATGGAGTGATACAGTAATCAAAGTTAGAACAGTCTGCAGCCCGGTTACGAAGCTGATGCTGACCTTGCATTCTGAAATTTCTATTCATGAGATGGGTCCTTGTATGTTACCAAAGCTGGCCTTGAGATGCTAGGCTCAGGCTGTTCTGTCTCAGCCTTCTAAGCAGCTGGGACTATAGGTCTATGCTGCAACCTGGAAAGAGCTTGTGACATCATGTGAGGACCTTGACTAAACAGTCCCATCCCATTTACACATGCCTTTGAGGACTTCTCCTGAAAACAAGTGTGGGAAGATTGGTCGCAAAATTCTGTGTATATTCCCAAACTACTCATTTAACAGAAAGACCAGTTTGTATCCACTAGTATTCAAAACATTCAAAAATATTAACTGAGAAAGCAAATTCCTAGAGAGAATAGTTAGGCTTTACTGAAATGTAAGGCAGGTTTCTGGTGGGGGCAGGGACCCTGACATACTGTCTGTTATTTAAACAGGTGGAGAATACCAAAAAGAGAAGTACTAAAAAAAAGTTCCCTTTCACCCTCTTAAGACAAGCTTTCGCTCACTGGCTGGCCTGAATCTTGCTATGTAGACAAGGCTGACCTCAAATTCACAGAGATCCACCTGTTTCTGCCTCACAAGTTCTGAGGTTAAGGTGCCTGCCACCACACCAGGAAAAAAGTAACCATTCTGATGTTAACTGCCAAGAGTCCTGGGCTTTATTTTATTATTTCTGGGTATACTGAGGACAGAACCCAGGGTATGGTGCATACAAAGCATGTATTCTTCCACCAAGTTGTACACCCGGACCCTGACTTTCAAATTTAAAGGACATCACAACTAAATGATTGCAAGTGCAGCCTGGCATTTAGGCTTCATTACTGGGTAAATTTTCAGCAATTCTTTTATTTTTGGGGACAGTGTCTCAGGTAGTCTAGGCTGGCCTTGAACCCCTTTCCTGCTTACAGGAGTATGCTCCCATGCCCAGCTCCTAGCAATTTTTCTATCACTAATGTAGCTTGATGAACTCTCCAGAGTTCCCCGAGCAAGTGGAGGAACTATGCTAGAAGTTGTAAGCACACACCCTGAGTATGGTGCAGGCTGTCTCCATGAAACTCATCTTCCTCAGCAGAAACCTCCCTGCAGAGTCACGGGCTTTCTTTTAAGGCACTAAAAATGAATGGTATGAAAACACAGGGATGAGTCAGAGCTTTCCAGAAATAAAAACGCACTTCTGAAAACACAGCCAGTCACCTGTCTGTTCTACTTTAACATCTGAACGGAACAGCTAATTTAAAGATCTGCAAGGACAGCTGACCAGTGCTTTCTCATTTTCAACTTCTAGAGGCAACAGAGGTGTATGGGGAGAGTTTTGGGGGAGAAAACAGGCAACGTAGTTTGTGGCTTAGGGTCCTGACTAATGAATTTCATAACAATGGTACCCAGGAAGGATTCCCAGTGACTGCAACACTAAAGATGTTCTTCCTCTGTTGCCAGGGAAAAACAGAAGGACCAGTGACTTTTTTGGGTGGGAGGAGAGGGTGTTGAGATATGGTGGCCTGGAATTCAGTATGAAGACCAGGTTAGCCTCTAACTTGTGGTAATTCTCCTGTCTCAGTTTCCCAAGAACTAGGATTACAAGCATGAGATACCATGTCTAGTTTTAGATATTTGATTCTTCAAAACCAGGTAAATGGAATTTTAAAAATTCATTCTGAAACCTCATTTTCAACAGAATTGCCCCATATGGTCCAACAACTTCAATTTTACCATGAGAAAAAAAATGCAAATAAAGCCAAGGTTCAAGTCAGGTCAACAGGCAAATACAAGGAAATGATTGGATAATGGAGGTAGGCATGGCGGTTTCACTCTAAGGAAAAAGGTTTCTTATAAGCATGCACACGCATGTATCCATTCTAGTCTAAAAAGTGAACTGTGGGAAGGCAGAGTGAGCTTTTCCCACCTGTGTGCTCTTCTGCATGACAGAGAATCTGGCCCACATCATGCACCAGACATCTATGCACACAGGCCAGCTTGGCTCGTATAGACTCAGTGATAGATCCCAGAATCTTCTGAGAGCTGCTGGCTCCACAGGAATGAATAATGAGGAGCTGAAGGACTAACTTTTTCAGATGTGCAGTAGGTTTATATTGCTGTCTTTTTCTTCCTAGATATCTCTGTTCCAAGAATATCGTTGAGTGCTGGAGGGATTCATCTTGACTCTTTGATCCAAGCACCTCCCCACAGGAGCTGCTGGCCTTCAAAGTTGTGGTGTAATACAGCCCCTGTTAACAGGGGTAAAATATTCCTGGATTAAAAAGGTGTCTGGGAAGAAATGAATCAGAGTTCAGAGTGCAGGTGGAATGCCTATATGAAGGAACAGCAATGCCGACAAGTCCAGAAATGAGCATGAACAAAAGCAGGAAGTGTAACCTAAAGAGCTTCTGCTCTGAGGCAGGGACTGCAAGGTCACAGTGGCCACTCCCTGAAAGGCCAGCCAGGAGTGGTGTGATAGGTGCTGGTGGGGTAGGTGGAGGCAGGCCACAGGCTGGTCTCATGCCTACGGTTTCTGTTTGCCTGCTTTTGACGGAAAGGGCGCTAAAGAGAAAGGGTCGGCGGCAGGCAGCTCTGTAGTCCTGGAGGACAGAGATGTGACAGACACAGAGCCAGCTAGCAACTGCTTATTGCTCTGCGAAACAATCTTGTAGGGAGCAATGGGCTGAGCTTCTGGACTTGGCTCATCTTCTGGGCTATAGTGTCGGGAATATTTGGATAAAGCCTGGGGGCGGAATGGCTTGCCAGCCATAGGCCCACAGAAGGCTTCTTTTTGGGACTGCAGTCCTCTGTTTCTGTCAGTAGGATGACTCCCAGATTCCAGGGGAGATCCCTGGGGAGAGCTGCTGTCAAAATGGTCTGCCACCTGGACAGAGTGGGAGGGGAGACCGGCCTGCTGTGCAAAGCCAGTCACAGGATACTGCACCTGGGCAGGGGGGTACATGGCTCTATCACGGCCTGGAAGCAGGAGCCCTTCACTGGGCTGACTAAGGCTGGTCTGCACCGGCAAATCCTGTGAGGAGCCCTGCATAGCCAGTAACTCCTCCACGCTCCTCTTCTTGGTAAAAGGAGCTCTGGAGAACACGTCCACTTCCTCTGTCTGGGAAGGAGCTATACTGCCCTTAGAGACAAAAGGGGCTTTGGAGAAAATGTCCATGTCATCTGCTGGAACCAGTGAGCTCCTGAAGGGGGCTATGGCAAAGACATCAGGCTCTCCGAGACCATCTGAGGCCTGCTGGTTGACTGGCATGAATTGGCTCTTTTTCCCACCTCGTCCCGCCTTTTCTGGCTCAGCAGACATTCCAGGCTCAGTGAACAGGGTGGCTTCTCCCAGCTTTCCCTGAGGAGGTCTGCAGCTCTCATCCTCCTCTTCAGACTCCAGAAGGAGAGGCCGAGAACCGCTGCAGTCCAACATGTCCCCCTCCAGGTCAGTGCCCTCCTCCTCGCTGCTGTGGAAGGAGCTATTGCTGGAAGGGCCCTCTCGGGCCAGGGAGTCAGACTCTAAGGTGTTCTGAGTCTTTGTTCCAGAAATTCTGCAGGAATCTGGATAGAGGGCGAGGCCTTTGGCACCCACAGCTTCTTTAAAGTGCTCTACAGTAATTACAGGACAAGGATTGGGTTCTCTCTGGAGACCTAGAAAAGCATAAAATTTAGAATTAATGTGGAGGCTGGGTCAAAACTTTCTGGAACATTTAATGGTCAACCGAGGAAGATACATTGTGGAATCAAATGATAGATGTTGAAAATGGAAAAACAGAAAAATAAAAAGTCAAGCAAGGTAAATGCACACAGACTGAAGACACAACCACTATCTCACACTTTGAATCATGATAGACACAATGAGCAGGAAAGGTGAAAATGTTAGGCACACAGACATTCTGGGCAACTAGGCAACACTCCTACTTGCAGGCCAGGCACAGACACCTGCTCTACCTGTCTCAGAGCCAAACGGAAACAAGTTCAGTCATTCCTCTCCACATAAGTCAGACAGTCTGGGGCTATGGAGAACCACTGCCCAGGGATGAACGGAACTCCATGTACAGAAAGACAGCCCCCTGACAGGCAGAACTCAGCTGTCAGTAAATGCATGCTTACTTAATGACACACTGCAAGCAGTGCTCACAGAGCACTTGGTGCCTGATGCAAATATGGAGGGTACTTTCTGAGTCATACTAGATGACATCAACTTTAGCTGGAGTGGCCCTAGAATTTTGTTTTTAGTGTCCCAAGGTAACAATGATCTCTGATTAATGAATCTGCCATCAAGTTCTTTATGCAGAAATACTAGCAAACTCCAATGTACTAGCCCAAGTGGTAATGTAGGTAGAGGTGCCTCTGGGTGCTCTGGCATTTAAATCAAATAGACAATTATCAGAATGCAATAGAGCTTACCTTCCAAGAAATATTAGCAGGTTAGAAGTATGTCATTGGGCACATGTTAGCAAGAGGGTAGGAAAGAGGCATACGTAACTAAGCAAGAAGAATCCAGAGAAAGGGTGGGTTGGGGTGGGGTGTAAAGGACAAAATATATTTCACTATGGGCTCAAAAAAGACATACCAACAGAATGTCCCAACCCGCCAGAATACTAACTATTGGCCATCCCCTCCCAACCGGGGCCCCTCCCTCCAATGAGTGCCTTACCAGGCAGGGACTTCTGCTACACATTGCCCTCTACTAACATTCTCGCTTGAACTAACCACACAGCACAGAGGAAGGGGCCACAAAGTTGGTTTATTGGAAAACCAGTCACTTAGCGAGAATTTACACTGTAGAGAACACAAAGAGGGGGCTGAGCATTTTATTAGAAGACACTATACAAAAAAAGAAAAGAAAAAAGAGAAGGAAAAAAAGACACTATATAAAAATACCGTTTTCCTGAATCTTGTAACTTATTTTAAAGAAGTGCTTCATTTTAATCAGCTGACAATAAATAATTTCTAGAAGGTTTCCCTCCCCCTTGCTGTTATTTCCTTTTCTAATAGTTTTTTTTAAAATATTTATTTATTTATTATGTATACAATAGTCTGCCCGCGTGTATGTCTGCAGGCCAGAAGAGGGCACCAGACCTCATTACAGATGGTTGT
>LOJH01002300.1:0-17490 GCA_001685095.1 Ellobius talpinus | reverse complement strand
AGAGCAGGCAATGCTCTTAACCACTGAGCCATCTCTCCAGCCCCCTCCTTTTCTAATAGTTTGGACACAAATTCTGAACTCAAGATTTAAGTTGAATTGTTTGGTACAGTGTGGCTTTTAAAATAATATTTGAAGAATGTGATTTTGAAGAGAATGAAGTTTCCTTGCATTGTAAGTCTAATGCATGTAGTCAAGTGTTGATATAGAAACCAGTAGAGAATGAAAACTTCCTGCTCGCTCACAGTGTATATGGACACAACCCTAATTTCCCAGGCAAGAGAACTTAGATTAGATTTATCTCAGAGATACCCAACTAACAACTTCTGTGAGGGAACTAAATTAAGGGGGAAAAAAAGGAACCACTAATTTTCAAAATAAAACTCACCAAGAAATGGAAGAGACTCCTGAGAGTCCATAGGCTATTTCCTCTTCTATATGTTAGTCCATAGCCTCCGTTGACAAAACTAAGGTGCATTTCCTCTCCTTTCCAAAACTACCTGAATGGTGTTGCTTTACACTGGCTATGCAGTAGAGCAAAGCAACCTTTCACACAGAGGGATAAAAGTTAAGTGAAGCCAGTGATGACTCCTGGTAATATACAGACCAATTTGATAATGACACTGCTTTTACTGTAGTCAGTGATTTGAAGGAACTGAACTTGGATTCATTCAAACCGAGTCATGTACAGACTGCAAATGGCATCTATCTCCCTAGAGACCCAGGGCCTGATGCCTTCAATGCTAGATTACATTCTGAGAGCTATGAGGTAGTAAGGTGAGAACTCCCCCGTTCACAATGGGATAAGAAGACCATACCCATGCAAACTGCTTCTGTCAAGTAGTAGGCTTTGAGTCCAGAACCCAGGAGAAAATCTACCAACTCAGGACCCCTTTGAATTTTGAAGTGAATAGTAAGGTATTTTATATTTAAAATACCAACAGCTTTTAAAAGTTCAGAATCAGCTGGGTGGTGGTGGCGGCCGACGTCTTTAATCCCAGCACTCGGGAGGCAGAGGCAGGCGGATCTCTGTGAGTCTGTGAGTTTGAGGCCAGCCTGGTCTACAAGAGTTACTTCCAGGACAGCCACCAAAGCTACAGAGAAACCCTGTCTCGAAAAAACAAACAAACAAAGTTCAGAATCAACTGGGTGTGGTGGCACATGCTTTAATCCCGGCACTCAGAAAGCCAAGGCAGATGGATCTCTGTGTGGCCGAGGCCAGCCTGATCTATATAGTCAGTTATAGAGTGAGAACTTGCTTTACAGGGGAAAAGAAGGGGTGGGGGTTGGAGTTATAAAACACCACAACATCAAGTCTGAAGGGAGCACCAGTCTCTCACTGTTTAAAAGAAAGATACAGCTATTTCCTCCATCTCATTGTGAATCTTCTTCAGGCTGGAAAAGTGCATCTAATGGGGCTTTCCTGAAAAGCCTGTCTCCCAACCTTTCTTGGAGGTGAAGTGTGACTAAGGTAGAGCTACCAGGCCTAGCACTTTGATGGCCAAAGAAATACTAAAGAATATGGAGGCCCTACATGTCTACGTGACTCCAGAGAGCTGATGGTGGCAGAGGGAAACAACAGAGTTCAGGGAAGATTCCTAAGCTCTTACTGGCAGTGAAAGGCATTGCTATCACTTTAGTGTATGAATGTGCAGTGAAACAGCCTTGAGCCAATGGCAGACTATCTCTGAAGCAGCCCGTCTCCTAGGGATCCACCCAATTTACCCTCATGCCTTGGTCGAGTTATATGGCTATCAATGACAGCCACAGCAGATACTTTGTAAGCAAAGAACTTAAAAAAAAATCTAGCTTGTTCTCCTAGTCCAGGACTTGGCCTCAGTGTACAAGGCTTCTGTTCATCATGAGGCATTCTCTTATAATTTCCTCAAACTGGGTTATGTCTCCTTTTGTTTTCAAAACTTCTAGAAATGACTCCATCTGGCTCCATTTTGAGTAAGTTAACACAAATTTCAGTAGAACTCGCACACCCTGGGGAATTATCCTCACCATCCCCTGAATTATCCCAGAGGTCAAAGTGTGGCATTCTTGAGGATGACTGACCCCAAAAATGCTATCTGACTGACAGTGAGGTCATCAGAGTGCTCTCTAGAGAAGCAAAATCTAAGATTAGAAAAAAAATTGTTATTACTGTGTGTGCACACATAAGCATGTGCCTCAGTACTCAAGTAGAGGTCACAGGACAGTTTGCACAAGTCAGTCCTCTCCTTCCACCCCATGGGCTCCATCTCAGGTCATTAGGCTTGGCACAGGCACTTTTACCCAAAGAGTCATCTGGTTGGCCCCAAATCTGAAATTTAAATTTCAGGCTGGATACTCTTTAGTGTAGTATGTCTACACTGTAACAGAAATAATGGTGACAGGAAACATCAATGACAAATTCTTGCCAAAGTTCTGAAGTAATGGCTTGGGTGTCTCATACACACAGAGACTGAAAAGCACCCTGATGAGATGTGTGGTATCAGTTGAAATTTGGTGTCTCAGAACCAAATGCAGGAACCATGGTCTCAGTAGCCTGTAGTTCCCACAACCTTCAGTGTTCATCATGAACTTGAGCATCTGGTTATCTCTTATGCTAGGCAGCAGCAGGAAAGCCCACAACTGGATGCCAGGCAGAATAAAAGAAAGCCATTTCTCACTGGGCATAAATATATTCTTGCCATCCTAGTGTTTAATTCAATTAGCCTGGGTGGATGAAAGACTAAATTAGAGGAGGGAAGCTGCAAATCGGTGCCATTCTGTCACCTAAGTATGGCCCTGGCTAATGTGTGTTTGCAGGTTTATCATTCTTGACCATAAGGTTCTTCATTCTCTAAGATGGTCATAACTCATCAAACCTAGGGACATCTCACAGGTGTCCACTGTCCCTTCCTAAGGACATCTTGCACGGCTGCCCATACTTTTCTAGTCCACTGGTATTTGCAGCCACTAAAGAATGTGCTCAAGTCCTTGTTATATTTCTGCAGGAATATAACAGCTACCTTAAGCTATTTATACATCTAAACATCATGCACTTGTTTGAACAGATAAAAGCTTTATTCCTCTGTATGTTTACATAAGAAATTTGTTTACAGACTTATTTACACAATACTCGCGAAGCAGTGTTCATTTTTCACATTTTACTGCACAAGATAGCTTCATTACATCACTCTGCTCTAAGGTAAGAATCCATCCAGGTGACAACAGCGTGTACAACAAGGCAGAAGAGAATACCCACCGATGTGAATTCAGGACACTGCATCAAAGTGAGAACCAAGGAAGGAGTTCCCTCCTAGCAACTGTCACCCTTTGGGAACTCTGCATGAGTTAGCATTACCCAAGCAGCCTCCAGGCCTTCTCCCTCCCACTTAGTGAAAGGAAACCCAGGGGAAACTACATAGGATATCTTGCTACAGACTGAAATGAAGGCCATCAGGGATTCATTCAGTTCACAAAAGCCAAGCACATCCAACTTGGGGAACATTATCATTGCGGAAAGGAGAGGTCTAATTTTGCACTGGTAAAATAGTCTCTAGAGAGGGATAGAAATGAGTTTGCAGTATCTGAAGTGTTTCACTAAACACCCACTCTAAACATTCTGTCAGGCAGCCTCTGATTTACTTAACTCAGTCTTCTGGGTGATGCTGCCATTCACATCCCCAAACTCCATGACAGTGACAACAGACTAGGAAGGTTAAAGACTCTTGATGCCAGAAGAACCTTGTTACAGATTTTAGCTCGGCCTAAGGTGTCTACAGCATTCATTTGTTCCCTGAGCATGGGCCCCTATGCCCATCACAAAGGTCTCCTCATTCCCAGGGCACTTCTGAAGACAGAACTAATCCTGACCTGAGGGAAGACTATGCTGGTTTGAATCAAAACACTTATACTGGAAATGAGAACTGCAAACCACAAAATATCACATCTTAAGAAAAACAGGCTCCCTTTTGGTTTGTTTTCTTCCAGTTATTAGAAATCCAAGTTCTAGAACTCCAATCTGATCAGGAGTCACATACAATGTGAAATGCCAATGAGCACAGTGACAACCTCTTTCAGAGGAGTTTTAAAAACCTGTATCTTTAAATTTCCTAAAGACCAGAGGACTGTAAACCTTCCCTTACTCAGTGTTGGTGAAATCTCTCTCAGTTATGAAGTCTTCTCTAGGAAATGCCTATGGAGTTTCAATCTGATAAGAGTGATCTTGCGTTTGGAATACTCAGTGTTCCTCTGAGGCAGAGGTGTCGGAGAGAAAACATAAGAAAGAATATACTTGTGGATGCTGTGAGTGAGGGTACTAAGAAAACAGCCATATTCTTTCTACCTTATCTGGCGATGTTATGTCTAAGGACAAGAGCTTAAAAACAACTCAGATGATACTGGCATGCCTTGCTAGGATTAGCATTCACTTCCCAAGCAAAATATGTTTCCAAGAGGGAACAATCAAACACACAAAACATTTCTGATCTGTCTACTTCAGGAATCACTGTAACAATTATAATATTACTTAGAAGTAACTGCTTAAACCTCATCTCCTCTGAGGATCATATTTTTAGAAACTTTAGGAATTAAATTTGGTTATCTTGGGGGAGGGATACCAATTTCTGATACTTTCTGGTACAGTAATTACTTCCACTCAGCAGAGAATAAAAATATGCACATTGTATTTGCCTATATTTTAAACACAGATTAAAATAATAGAAATCTCTGGATTCTGTTTTACTGTAATAGGTAAGATTGTGTGTGCTTAATATTACAGGAGGAAAATCTATCTCCAAACCTTCAATGATGTGGGCTTTTATCCAGGTAACAGCAAGTAGCAACAAGATTAAAAACTGCTCATTCTAATCCTCTGTGAGTAAATGCTGGAGAAAGCTGTAGGAATGGCAAGAGCACAGAAGTTACCTGAAGGACATCCGGATTATATGACCCTTCATAGTCCTTCTAAATACAACAGCATAACAATGCCATGCTTCTACTGACTCAGACATTACCTATACAAAACCATCCTGGGTAAAAATTCAATACCAGTTCTGAGGGGTAAAATGCCTGTTCAAGGTCATAAGCCAGGGTCTGGACCACCCTGCCTTCATCAGTCAGGCCCTCAACAGTGAGATGAAGTAAATGGACTAGTGGACAGTCTCTGAAGCCCCTCGTATAGCAGTCTTGTTCTATGCATCTCCAGTTACCACACACCATGCTCTTCTTAAGCCACTTCCTCAGCTTAGGATGATGCAAAGGAAGGCTGTGCTGACCAAGTTACTAGAATGTATTTCTCAACAGGAAGCCTAAGCCTTACTCCTGAAGGATCAGCCTAGGTCTCCTGTCAATATCTCACCCAGACTTTACCATCTTCCTTGGAGAGAGTCTGTTAGTTTTCATTAGTATCTCCATTAAGCCTTACTGAGCCAAATGACTTCACAATATATCTCAATATAATTACGGGTGACACATGAAAGAATGGTTTAGAGACACTTAACCTAATTTCTAGACTGCACTCTTCATGACTGCAATTAAACTGAGAAAGTAGACATTTCATTATATTGCTAATGTTTTCATGAGAAAAAAATATAAAAACACAGACCTAAAACATTAGCCTTATTTAAAAATAAACATTTCCTTCATTAGTTTATATATTCTTTCTATGTCCAGCAAAGAGGACACAACCATTTCCTGTCCACCAAGGGGGTAACCAAGTCCTGCTTCCCTGCAGCCCACTGTGGAGAGCTGGTCGTGACATCTCCTCCATCCTCGGCTGCACACTGTGCCTCGCTCACCTGTGGAAACCACGTCTTCTAGCACAGGCCTTTCCTCAGCTCATCTAGGTTCAGCTGGCACAGGAAGGATTTAAAGTCAGAAGGAAGACTGAGCTCCACTCAGTCACATTGCTGGAGACAATGGTGGCCCTCCAGAGGGCGGGCTTGCAGGTTCGTGCTGCTGTTGGTTCCCCACCACTTAAAGTGCAAATGTGAGCAAGAAACAAAGTAGTAGTAGAGAACAAGCAAAGAGATTTGGGGTTTTATTTGTACAAATCTGATGAACTTAAGAGTTTCCCTTCAGCCCTGGAGGATGGCATCGAGGAAGGGGTTCTTTGTGACCACTCCTCTTCCACAGGGTAAGTTTACAAAAGTGCTCCCAACATAAGGAAATGAAACACACCTTGATGAGTAAGCACATGGGGGTGACGGGGAGCATGTTGTGCGAGTGCAGGGGTCTTTATTTAAATCTATGAACAACAGTCTAAGGTTAGTGAAGAGCTACTCTTTGTTTGGTTTTTGAACTCTAGGAAGCCAAGGAAAGCCAACTGCACATATTCCATCAGCGTTAGCCTTCTAGTTAAACACCAGAGTAGACAAGTGGCCACAGTCAAACTGTGCCCAGCACACTCATCTCTGATTATCTGAAAATAAAAAAAACATGCTTGTTCTACAGAGACAGAGGCCTGCTGAGAGCTTAGAGCAAGACATACACTCTACTTAAAACAGTTCCATGTGTTACACTATAGGACTGCTATGTTGTATACAAGCAAGAGATCAAAACCCTGTACAGACACCTGATATCAGACTTGAAATGCCAAGTGGAAACAGAACTAGTCAGCATCTTCATTTATACACAATTTACAATATTTGATTCAAAATAAAAAAATCACAAGAAAAATACATCTGTTTTTGCTACAATTCCTTCCCTTCCCCATCCACCCCCCTCCCCCATGAAAAGTCTTCTAGTAAAAGGTATCATGTTCCCACCACTGTCTTGTTTTGGTCTAATTCTGAGATCCCAGCTTGGGCCAGGTAACATGGAAGGATGGCAATGCTTAGTATTTCTATCACATACACATTTATTCAAGGATCTCAAGCACTTGCAGTCATGCCTCCAGATTTGAGAAATCACGATTCAATGGAAGTCAGATAGCTAGACAACTAGACATCTGGGAAGATTGCAAGAGCATAAGATCACTTGGCTCAGTCTACTACCAAAAATGGTCAAAGTTGGCTGGCTAGAGCTGAGCTCAATTTCTCTTCACAAACACAGCTTATTAGTTTTGTCCTGTTTAAACTGCACCTGTCTCCAGACTACTGGCTGGGGGTAAGACCAGCCATAGCTGTCATGTCCTCATGATACTTCATCAGGATAAAAAGCAAGAATGGACACATTCATCAGCATCTGAGAGACTGGCTATAGGACTGACATGGGGCCATTCCTAGCAAGAATGAGACAAAGTGTCCGTTACAGGCTCAATAACAGTCAAGCTTCTGAGTGGATTCCAGCAGAGGTGAAGCTCAGGGCAGCTAGAGCTTGAGTTACAATAATGCTATTGAAGATGGGGAATGAGGAAACACAGCAAACTAACAAGAGGAGCCGGCCAAGGAACGGATCTGGAGGATCAAAGATTTTTCTTTCCTTATCATTTCTATAGGAGAAGGAAAGGGGTAGGAGAAGGATTGAGGGCCCCTAATTTGCAGATTTTTTTTTAAAATCATTTTTCTCATAACTCCGTAATGAAAATGTGTATTACGGCATGAAGGTTACAGAACTGCGTCTGCTATTGGCTCACGGCTACAGGTCTATGAGCTGATCCACCAGCAGCAAAGACCTGGCTAGGTTGGGAAGACTGGACTCAGAGCTCCCACTGCTGTTTCTAGAGTGCCCACCTGGAAGTGGAAAGAAACGATTCAGTACAAAACACAGAGGGTTAGGGTTAGATGTGCAGAGCAAGCAAAGAAGAAAAAGAAAAACAAAGAAATCCAGAGAAGCAACATTTCACATTTAAAAAGTCTTACATGTTGATTTCTAAACATAACTATTGGCTAGCCACCACCTCCCACTAGAAGTTCACTCCAGGCACACCACAGTAGAGGCAGGACACTTCAGAGATGCCACTGGTGCCAAACCAACTTATTTGCCTAAGAAGTTCTGGCTGTCCACTAACCTCCCAACAGCAAGCCATCTCCCTAAAAAGTACAGATCAATTCCTGCTTTGGGGAGAATTAGTTATTAGGATACTACAGTAAGAACATGCTTTTAAAAATAACTATGTGGTGTGTTTCAGTGTTCTGTGCATGCTCAAATGATTCGCTCCACCAAAGAGGAAAAGAATGATCCATAAAGTCTACTGATGCAGCAGACACCAAAACACCACTGTTAGCTCTCTGGAAAGAACATCTATTACATAGATTCTAATTATGATAAAAATGTTCAATAGTTCTGACATATACCTTGAGGCTTCTACCAATTAGAAAGCACTTTCTTTTTGGCTTGACATTTCTACACTGACTGCTATCATCCAGTGTCCTTCACCAAATGGCGATGCTCCCATCCACCATCCAGGCTAGGGACAGTGTTTTGATGACAACTGATGTCAAACTCTTCTTTTTTCTCCAGTCTCTTTCTTACCTTGTGTGTTTTTGGTTATCAGTACAGGAATAGGGTCAAACTCATCTTCTGCCACCTTTTCCGAGCCCTCAGCGACACCGAAACCTGAGATGAGATTACTATCTTCTGCAGCTTAATACAGAATGCAAGCACACAAGCAGAAACAACAGGAGAAGAGATTAGCAAATGAGAGAACAGGAAGGAGGCACCATGCCTTCAGCCATGACAATCACTGTTCTTAAAGGTGAAAGCACTTATTTTTCTGAGTTGAAATAAAAGTAGAAAACTGGAAAATACAGGTATATAGAAGCAAAAATCTTTAGAACTCACAATGTCAAGATTTTATAAATGGTTAAGAAAGGTACTATTAGAAGAAATCTCTACTCTGTAGAAGACCATAATTACAGTTGTGAAGTTATCTCTGAAATGCCACTATCTTTATTGAGTCAACAGAGGCCTGACTAACAACACCTGAAACACTAAAAGCCTGGGGCAGAAGATGAGAAAGGAGCAACCATGTAGAGGCTGGGGCACAGTTTGGTGGTAGAGTGTGTGTGTTCTAGCAAGTGCAAGGTCCTGAGTTTGACCCATGACTCAAAACCAACAATGAAAGATAAGTAACCAGTATGTACAAGGCAAGCAAAATGTCAAGACTCCCTGCTCTGCAAAAAAATACTTTTAAATAATTCAGAATACTGGGGTACAAAAAAACGCCAGCCTAAGTTTATTAGACTACCCCCCCATTTTTTGTGGTTGTTGTTCGTTTGTTTTGCTTGAGACAGTTTCTCATTATGTAGCTCCAGTTGCCCTGGAACTCAGAGAAATCAGCCTGCCCCTGCCTTCCCAGTGCTGGGGTTAAAGGCACATGCCACCACACCCAGCATGTGTTATCCATTCTAATTAAAGCTATGTCCCAGCAAATGCTAGCTAGCACTTATTTGGCAGACAATGCTTCTCTGTGGTTACGCATTGCTACTAACACATTCTTGCCAGCTGTCAATAGCTATACAGGTAACTTCCTGTGCCAGCTGTAAAACAGAACCAGCAATCTTCACCCATGAGCTCATTGATTTTAGTCAGCTCTGGAGGATTCCTTCTTGAATTTCCTTTGCAAAGGGCTTAACCTGTTCACTTGCTAATACTCCTCAAACACAGAAACAAGTTTGCCATGTGCAAGCAAGCTATCACCACTATAGACCTCAGAGGCCAAACCAATCTACTCTACCTGCAAAATCTCAAATCAAACCAAGCCAATACTAAGAAGTGAAAATGACAGGTTAGAGCAAGAAACTCAGTAAACAATTATGACTCAAAGACAAAATAATATTCAAAACTTTCACAAGTTCAATTTTTGAGGAATGATTTTTGAGGGCTGTGTTTCTTTACATTTAAAAACCTTGACTTAGATTTGATGAAATGACTTTACTTTCCAAGGCTGATGAGTATCATATTAATAATCACGATCAATCAGTTGGCTCACTCATTTATGCATTCCTTAAGGCACGGAGCTATCAAAGCTAACATGGAATATCTGTATCCTAGTTTTTGTCAGAAAGTGAACCCTATCCCTATCTGTAGTTGCCAGGGCTTATTCACTACTCTGAGAAGAACTGTAACAGTGGCTAAGGATACAAACCCATATTTTCCATAGAAGTGGACAGCTTTTGATAAGGGGAACTCCCCAAAATACATGTGGGCCCAAGAAAGACTTTACCTTTGTGAGTGGGAGCAGAGAGTGCTAGGGGGGCAAACTCTTCCAGAAGGTCAGCAGTGGGGTTAGAAAGCAGAGAGCAGTCAAGCAGAGAGTCGTCCCCAGTGAGAGAGTCTGAGTCCAGTGACCAGCATCCCCGCAATGGCGGCATTAAACAGCACACAACAATATTGTAAGGTTCTATCTTGACTTTTAAATTATTGCATTAAAGGCCACATGTACACAAGCCAAGGTGCAAAAAGAAAATCAAAAGAAACATGCTAAACTCTCTGAACTTCTAACCACAAAAACATGCATCCTACTCGGTAGCAAACATAAATGCAAAATTTTTTAGTTTAGAAGCTGCTGATCAAACAAGTTTGTGATTCACATGTCAATACAACTTAACAACCCAGTTCTCAGCAAACATCATTCGGAAAAAGAACTTTGTAACTAGAATTTCACTTAACTATTCCCCACTCAAGAAGAAAAATACAACTTAGCTAAGTGCTGAAACTGATCAGGAAGGAACCCTCCATGCCACTCCCACGTTCCCATTCAAAATGCCTTTCTTTTATTCTTTAAATTTAAATTCTCCTTTGAAAATAGTGTATTCTTTTATCTAAAGAATTGAGGAAGGTAAAATTCAGAGATGAAGCATTTGAGTAGGGAGTGTTTCCTGAGAGAAAACATCCAAATGAGGGAAAATAAGAGGAACCATGATGCCTTTGGGTGATATTTTTCCCACAAGCATTAACTTATTATCTCTCAAAGGCACACACTCAAAGAGTCTTATTAAGGTAATTAGGGCTCACTAAAACAAATGCAATCAGATTTATTTGTGTGTGGCTAAGGACTTGTACAAAGAATGAAATTTTCAAATAAGAGTGAAAGCAACACTGGATCCAAGGACAATTTCAATTCTGCCTAAAAGTGAAATGAAAATCACCTCTAGATGGTGAAGCCCTGCTCTGGAAAAGAATATCAACAGCAGGAGATGAGCACCATGGATCCAGATGCCAGTACTGTGTACAGTGGGATTGAAGACGTCTGCCTAACAGTTGGAAGGGTTAAGGCTACTGTGTATCTGAGCAGACTTGTATTAAAGGTAGAGGGAACCTGCCACCAGTGAAGAGAATCTTTTTTACCCTTTCTGGTGTTGGGGATTGATTGATATGCAATATGCTAGCACTCTGTCACTGTGCTATATCCCCAGGCCTGGGGAAAGAATATTGAATAATAAAATTCTGTCATCAGAGCAAGCCCAGGAGTCACTCTTAAGAAAAACACGGCTCCAAAAAGTACTGTTTTCAGCACAAGAACACAGTCAACATCCAGAAGTTAGGACTGTAAAAACAATTCATTGCATCCAGTGTGAAACCAACCAGAATGTCACAAGTGGGAAGACCTGCTCTGAGGTTACTGCACTGACCAACTCTGCAGCGACATGAACCCTGACTGACCTGTGCGGTTTGAGGTCACAGACTCCGTCTGAGATGGGAGGCGCTGAGCAACAGGCGGCTCCAGTCCAGGTATGAGACTCTCAACAGCAGCATCGGCCTTTTCTTTTGTATCGGGGGCATTAACAGTGGAGAGGAAAGGGTAAGAAAAAGAAGTCAGGTGCTGCTCAGGAAAACCTGTGAAGGCTTGCTTCCACAAGTCTCAGGCAAGCTGCAGAGCATAGCTTATCTCTGCCACTGTCTGGGCTTTGATGACTGAGCATGCGTGTCCAAGACTAACAACCAGGGAGGTGCAGTGATCATCAGCTCCTACAAATAAGTGTGGGATACAAGCAACTTTCAAGCAGCAAATTCTCCCATGTCAGAAGAGTGTCTTCAAGACAGGCAATGGTGGCTCACACCTGTAATCCAACAACTACAGAGACTGAGACAAGAGGACTGCTGTGAGTCTGAGGCAAGCCTGGCTACAAAGTGTAATGCCCTACTTCAAAAAGCCAACGACGAAGAAAGCAACTTTATTCACAATTGAGCATTTTTTGCCTCTAATGGGCCAGCTTTGGGGTAAACATCCTCCCGTATAATGCACAACCCTCAAATGTACCCCACCCTATCCCATGATGTAAGAGAAGTGCTCTGCACAATGTGATGTCTCACAGATGGAGGCCACGGCATTCCTGAGCGCTAGCATTTCTTATCTTAAGTCTACTGACAGAACCTTCCAAGAGTCTAGACATTTTATATGTTTTGCTTATACAGCATAAAAAATATAACAGAGTAAGCAGACCAAGCCATTAATTGCCTTGGTCTATCATGGGGCTGCAATGTGAGGCAGACTTCCTGGTACGGGTATTAGTTACAAGCACTGACCTAAAGAAGAATCAGCTCAAATCTATTAAGTTCAGTGATGCTCCCAGGGCCAATTAGAAACCAACCGTTTCACAAAGGTTTTGTTTTCCCATATTCTTCCTTATTCTTAATTAAGAAATTTACTGGAGAAATCACAGGACATCAGTAAAGACCGGAGTTACAGGTTGTGCACATGGGAAGCAGAAAAAGATACTTCATTTAGACTAGCTGAACAGAATTAACAGCCTTGACTGCTGGCTTCCAACCTTGTACAAGGGCTACTCAGGGTACTTCTGCCCTCCACTCCCTCCCCATGCCAGAGCCCCCCCACAGTGCACACACACATATAACAGGCATGACTAAAGGAACAGACAGGGATTTTACCAGTCACAGCATCGGAGGTGCTGCCGAAAGGATCTGTCATAGGCAAGAGGTCAGGGAGCAGAAGAGAAGTATCAGGAGATTTGAGTCCCTCGATTAATTTTTCTAGGTTGGGAAAGAGGTAAAGAAAAGGCAAAAATGCAATGAGATCATAAAGCAAGTGGATCATTTACTGTTCCACAAAAACACAGCTTAGGGATCCCCACTTTAAAGAATCACCATGAAAACATAGATCATTAGTATATTATTAATAGCAAACTCTTCCAGGACCAGCATGATGGTTCAGTGGGTAAAGGTGCTTGCTACCACACGTGAAAAACTGAGTTTGATTCCAGGAACCTACCCAATGAAGGAGAGAACAGACTTCAACAAGCGACCCTCTGACTTCTACATATGCACTCACATACAAACAACACAAAATAATAAATAAATAAACAAATAAATAAATAAATAAATGTAATTTTAAAAACTGCCCCTGCCAAGGCTTTCCAAATGAGAGGGTTACAAAGGCTACTTCCCCAGGTGAAGTAGAACTCAAGGTTCACTAAAAGTGAGTCCCTTGGGTATGTTCATCCATTGTTTTCATTTGAAGCATAACTTATATAATAACCATCACCAATTTTAAATATGTACAACGTGATGAATGCTGAAAAATTTATACACTTATGTAATCACCACTGAAGTAATGACTTAGACCATTTCCAACCCTTTCAGACACCTGTACCCCTTACTAACACTTCCTTTTCACCACAGGCAATGGCAACAACAGGCCTCTCCTTCCCCAGTTTCTTTAAATACAAGGTCTCATATAGCCCAAGCTGGCCTTGAACTTGTTATGTAGCCAATGATGACACCAAACTTCTAATCCTCCTGCCTCTACCTCCTTAGTGCTGAAATTATAGGCGCTACATAGTGCTAAAACTGAACCCAGAACCTCGAACATGCTAGACAAGCACTCTACCAAGTGAGCTAAATTCTAAGCTCCATAGTTTCCATTTTATTTTTTTCTGTTGTTTAGTGCTGTGGAATAAAATCCTTCTGTCTGCTGTGGATATATATTACTCTCATTGGTTAATAAAGAACTGACTGGCCAGTAGGCAGGCAGGAAGTATAGGTGGGACAACCAAACTGAGAATGTTGGGAGGAAAAAGGGCAGGGCCAGTGGAGTCGTTGAGAGACACAGAGGGAGCAAGACATGCTGGAAGACAGGTAAAGCCATGTGGCAATACATAGATTAATAGAAATGGGCTAATTTAAGTTGTAAGAGCTAGTTAGTAATAAGCCTGAGCATTTATAATTAATATAAGCCCTAGTGTGTTTATTTGAGAGTGACTGAGGGACAGGAAAACCCAGTTTAGCTGGGCTTTTGTTGGTTTGTTTTCTAAAGAGTCTCTGCTGGAAGCCATGTCAGAGGAGCAGCAGGTGGAAATTGACTTAAGGAGAATGGCTCGCCAAAAGGCAAGGCACTGATGGGTGAATCTTGGATAAGCAAGGCACCAAGGTCATTGGCCCCAGAATGTCTCTTGCTACTGTTGTGCCTTTACATGTTTGGCACTGCCATTGTTCTCTGGTACCTGGCATGGTGTGAATGGGTCTGGGGGGATCCCCAGTGCCTTTAATATAGTATGATTATCTAATAGAAATAGCATTTTCACCTGTAGATTATGAAGATGATTTCCTCTTAAGCTGTACTGTTTAAGTGAAGTAACGATTTTATACAATAATAATGTTAGTTTAAATACCATTTTTGATGATTAAAGAAATTTAATAAATATAGTAAGGAATTATGATAGAGGTTATTTTAGTGGAAAAATTAATATAGGTAAAGGTAGGATATAATGTTGCTCCCCCCTCCCCTATAAAGCAGGGGCTGCAGAAGATAGAAAATAAGAACAAGAAAGTGTCAAACAGGTAGGACTTACAGGTTTCTCTTAAGGAGCTATATAGACTGTGGCTTAGGTTAATGAAAAGAAAAACAGTTGTGTTCCAGAAGTTAAGTTAGCTGAAGTTCTTAAAATCTTAGTGTGGAGAAATGTGTTCACAGGTTTCTGTGTGCATTATAGAAAAAAAAGGTTTAAGTTATGAATTAAGTTAGATTAAGATGTTTTTATTAATGGCATGAAGGTAGAAAATCTTGGAGAACAATTTAAAGTTTAAAAAGACACATAGGTAAATGAGAGGGATTCACTGAAGTCAAGAAACAAGAACAAAGACAGCCCTGTTATTATTAGCTGATGTGCCTTTCTTGCTAAGATGTGTTGGTGATTAAAGGTGATGATTAATTCCTTGTACCCATTTCTGCTATCGGCTTCCTGATACAAAAAACTGTTGATGAATCCACCCTGAGAACCTAAAGTAGAGCTGACTGTTTTTCATATATAAAAGTTTATATTTGTGCTTTTTAAAGATTATTTATAAGAAAACATTTAGATATATATAATAAAGTAACTGATCCTTTCTTGCCAGTAAAAGAACTGGCTGAGAAAAATGCATTGCTTGTTTACACTCTGTTAATCTATAAGAAGCTGCTTGGACATTAATGTATGTGGGTTCTTGATGAGAATTTGTTTTTCACCTGTAATACATAAAATGTTTAATCATGTAAGGGACATAGAAAACATGATGTTTTTTACTTGTATTCATTGTGATCACTCACTTAAAAAATAGAATGTAACCATGTTGTAATTTTAATATTGCTTGAAATATTTTACTGGGGTATATAAGCTATAAGGAAAAAATTAATGACACACAGAAGGGATACATCTGGATAGAGGTAAGAAAAGAAATGAGAGAAGAGAGATGATAGATCCTGAAAGCATGTGTGCGTGCATGCGTGTTTCCCTTTTTCATTGGCCCCAGAGAGTTAAGTTTTGGCCTGCTTGCTGGCCCCACAGAATTCAGTTTTACTCCCTCAGACAGAAAAGTCAAATTGATTAGTTCATTGACTCCATGGCTCTCTCTTAATTCCTGAGCTGCTGAAGATTGGTCCTCACAGCAACAGGTCTCTCTATGCAGTACTGGCTGTCCCAGAACTTGTTATGTAGACCAGGCTAGCCTCCGACTCAGAGATTTGAAAACAGAACCATGCAGCCTCACTTGTGTCAGAGCTCTTCCTCCTAGCACAACACTGACAACCTCCCATGCTGCAGCCTAGACAGTGGCTACCATATTGCACTGCTGAGTCATATTTCAGTGTGGAGGTCCTAGCTGACAGACATTTGTATAGATATGTATTCATTGCCTTCAGTGGGCTTACTTTTCAACCTATTTTTATTTAAATCTCCACTTAGAAACAGCTTATAATTCAACAACAAAATCAATTCAGCCTCAGGTAAGACCCTTCACCACGGGCTGCTGCCTGTAGACTGACTTACCTACAGTTATGGAACAAGTACTTGGAAACTCCTCGCTCAAATATTAAAAGTGAGGTAAAAGTCCAGCATCTTTTGTGTCTGTTTTATCTTGAATCAGAGTCTTATTAGCTCTGAACATAAGCATATTATCTAAAATTAGTGAGACAAAGTTGATTAGGCCCAAATTTATCTAATCTACCTCACCCTAGTTCAGTGCTGAGGCACAGACATAACAATAGTGATGGTGTTTACTGTCAGATTTTACAAAGTCCTGTTCAAATCCCTGAAAAGCCTCTAGAAGTCTTCATTCACTGTCCTAAAGCTGTAGTTCCCACAGATTCCAGAAACAGAGATCACCTCATATGAGATCACTTCTAAATGGGAACAATTGCCCCACAATGTAAACTGAGGCTGTCCCTCCCCCAACCAAAGCACGAAGGATCACCTCAGGGGAACCAGATAGCCTCTCAAGTACTGGAGACAGTGAACAGCCAGACTACAGTTTGGTCAAGCCTTCTGGCTGGGCACATTCTCACTCTACTCCAGGGTTTCCTGTCTGGATCTAAGGCTCATGTCAATGTCCTGACACTGGACCGGGAAACCCAACCTCTATCTTCACAACAAGGCCTCAGTGGCTCAAATCCTTCCCTGCCTTTCAACATTACCTTTGTTTGCGTTTTTTAAGTGTGAGTGGCAGGATCTAATTCCTGGGGGACACCATTCACTGTCCACCCCATCATACCTCTGGTCTAGGATTCTGGTTACAGCTTCATCTCAGGAGACTCATTTAAGCCTAGAGATGGTTTACTGCTGACATTTGGGGCAAAGAAATAAAAAGATGTCAACATCCACATCTGTCACACTGGGTAACTTAAAGGTGACAATATGCACACATCAAGACAACTTCCAAAGTCACTTTCTAGCCCTGAGACACCAATAGCCCTCTACTTATCCTCAGCTTAGTAAAGGTATGACATTAACCTGAAACAAGTGATGGATCACAGGAAGAAGGGAATTCAGAGACTGTATTTCTGTTACAGGAGGAGTAAGGCCACACAAATTCTGACTTGCCCAGATAAACTAAAACTAAAATGTCTGTTTGAGAAAAAGGAAATAGTTTAAAGTTCGATTACATACACAAAACATTTTACTGGATTTACAGTCTTCTTTCTAGGCCTTTGGCAATTGAAAAAAGCAATAAGCAAAGATAGATTCACTAAAGACAGGACTCAGTATTGGAGACCATGATTGAAGTGCTAACCCTGCTCTACTCAAGCAGAAGAATCCACTCCAAAGTCACAGCAAGATGATGACTACGTGGCAGACAAAAAGATATGTTAACGGGGCTGGAGAGATGGCTCAGAGGTTAATAGCATTGCCTGCTCTTCCAAAGGTC
>LOJH01002299.1:0-37462 GCA_001685095.1 Ellobius talpinus | reverse complement strand
GGAATCCCACATCAATCTTGTGGTGTATTTAGACTGCCAAAGTCAATCAATGAACATATCCAGCATTTTGCTTAACTATTACTGTTCACAGTGAAACAACCGCAACTTACTCTCCTAGCTGCCTTGAAGTGCACAATTATTACTGGTGATCCTCTTTTGAAATGTTGTGTGTCCTTGAGAAGACCATGGACCAACCTAGAAGGCTGTCTGCAATATCCTCAGATGCCAAGCTTTTGGGGTATTTGCTTTTGGAATCTTTGACATCATCACAAAAGTCTGGTCCTTTCAATGGGTCTTTTACCAAAATGTCAGAAAGAAAAAATGGTCTTTAGCCCAAGTGCAAACACAACATTGTTTATGCTACTTGTCTGTCTGTATCGCTTCATCGCAGAAGTTAAGCAAATCATTCTCCTTTCTTTCTCTATTCCCCTCTTCACCTCATCTTAGAAATGTGCTTCTACACAGACTGACACCTGTCTGCACACTTTGTAAAGCCTAGGAGATCAGTGCTTCATTGTTCTCCCTCAACTGGCTTGCTTGGTATTGACTCATTATACAGGCCAACAATAAAACCTGCCAACACATGATTTTATTTGTAGTGGAATAGTCTTATGCTTGTTAAATCCATGGGAATTCCACATAAGCCAGAGCAGAGTCACATAAATCTGATTCATTGTGTCTTTTGTCCTAGAAGCTGTTAATGGGAAGGTCTGAAGGCCAATGCCTGCTTATGGGCCCTCAAAGGATTAGGTTTACCTAAAGTTCTGTCTCTAAACATCTATTAAAATAGGGATAATGAAACTAAATTTCAGACTTAATAAGAGAGTTAATAGCAGAGTATATGATAAGCACTTGAGCTCATACCTGTAGAAAACATATAAGATGCAACATCAAATGAAAGCTTAGCAAAAAAATGGGATCACTTGGTCTTCACATCAGAGAATTCATTTAACTAAATAAGCAGTCATTAAGGTACTTCTTAATCCAAAGAGTCTGTCATCAAAACCCTAGATACCTTTCTCAACAAATGATTTGAATTACCTAGAATAATAGCTAAAAGTTCCTATTTTTCTGAGACCCCAATACATAGAGACAGACACCATCATTTCCTCACTGAAGTCTCCTTTAAGGACACCATGCAGCAAAAAAGTTCTCTCTGTATCTGGGTCCTAACTAGTAGTATCTTTTCTACAGAACTTGAGAACTAACTACCTGAATTATGATCATCCCAGCTAGGCACACATAGCCCTGATAATATCAGACAACAACCAGAAGACACTGGCAATTTCTGTTTGTTCTTTCAAGATGTTGTTTATTTCACTGATGGTTGAGCCTTCACTTTCTGACTCCGCTATGGTTTGAATATGGAATGTTTCCCATAGGCTTCAGTTTGTATATAGTTTGAAGACAGGATTGCTACTGGGGAAGGTTAGGAAGCCTTTGGGAGGTAGAGGAAGTACATCAATGGAGGCAGGCTTTGAGGTTGTATAGCCTGACCTGACTTACTCGTCTGCTTCCTGAGGGCAGGGACAATGAAATCCTGCTGCCATGCCCACACTGTCTGCTACCCTGTCTTTCCTATCACGGTGGACTCTATTTCCCCAGGACTGGAAACCAAGACTCAACTTTTATTTCCTTAAGTCATTTTGTCAGAATATTTTATCACAGAAATAGAAAGAAAACTAATATGGAACCTGTATCTTTATTAACCAGAGATTTCTAAAATGTGTCCCACAGAATAGTGATTTCAAAGTAATATGGAGAGATCAACAAAGGACAGAAAACCGGGGCTTCTATCCCGTTTGGCGAACAATGTAACAACCGGCTTGAAGGTAGTAAGATGTCCTGCAGTGAGACTCTTCCATGAAACTCCATTCTTCAGAAGTGTTCACCGCTATGTGACCACAGAATTCCTCTTTGGTAGCCTCTGGATAACATTCTATAGCAATATTTCCAATGGGAAACATTTCAAAAATGTATAAGGTGACTATGTAATTTTATAGCCATGTGCCTACCACCTCGCCCTCCATGTTTAGGTAGTTAGATATTTCTAACTCTATCTCAAAACAAATGGAACAAATGGGGGAGATTAAACTTGGGTACCATTTTTCTCAATTGTCCTAAGTGGCTAATGTCACATCAGAGTAACTTAGGGAAAACTAAATGCATTTAGATTATAGGAGAAATTAACAGTATAAGGTGACATTTTTTGTTAAGCATGCTGTTACTAAAGAAAAAAGTTATAAAATTATTTGATGAAGTCCTCATGCATTTTTAGCTACCACTATTCAAATACAGAAAAGAATATTCATAGACTATTGCCCAACATTCAGTGAGCAGACACAGAGCATTTGTGACAGACTAGCATGCTTGGCCTATTGTCCCAGGCTCCCAGAAAGGCAGCCAACCCTGCCGATATGTGATAATATTTATGGATCAAGTATGTCAGATATATTAATACTGTAATGTAGTATTTATCCTAAACATGATTTGCTTCCAAAACACAAAGCAGAATCAATGAGCTAAAGCACTGCAGGGCAGGTGGCAGGAGAAAGGCAAGGCTTCTCAGTTAGGCTCCCAATATGGTGGGCATTTCCATGCTGAGTGAAGGAGATGAGGAATATTGGTCACAGGGTCCCCTATGAGGGAATGGAAAAGATTAGAAAAGGAACAAATCATTATTTAGGAGAACTTCTCTGATGCTGTCCTTGGAGATGGAGTGTTCTGCCATTACTTTATAGGTATAAGGGTTTCTGGGAGGTATACTGAAGATCTCTAGACTATAGGGAATTTTTCTGTTTCCCTAGTGCTATCTCTAGACTACTTCATAGTTCTTTGCATATACATTTTTCTTACTTTTCATACCTAACCTTGCTGTGGGACAATGGTTTGTACCCTGTCAATTGTATTTTAATAAAACAAAGATTGGTCAGTAGCCAGGCAGGGAGTATAGGCGGGACAACCAGACAGGAAGTAGAGGCAGGGCGATGAGAACAGGAGAATTCTGGGAATATGAAAGTGCAGTCTGCAGTTGTGACCCAGTCGCAGAAGAAGCAAGATGTTACTGCCTCGCCAAATAAGGTACCTAGCCACATGGTTAACATAGATGAGAATAATAGGCTAATATAAGTTATAAGAGTTAATAAGAAGTCTGAGCTACTAGGCCAATTAGTTTTATAATTAATGTAGACCTCTGTGTGTTTCTTTAGGACTTAACAACTGTGTGAACCGGGCAGGACAGAAAACTAGATCAACATAACCTCATAACCCTTCCTTGCTGTCAATATTTATGTTTAGGACACAGAAAATAAGACAAGGGCTGACAGCTATAGGGGAGCCAGGACTAGCACACAGGAAAGACATTATCAATGCTCTTTATAATTGATATATCACCCTGACTATGGGCAAATGCCGTCCCCAATGATCCCTACCTCATAATATTCATACCAAGTGAGTCTTTTCCTGTTGAATGTGGGTAGGTTCCTGGAGACTGCTCTCAATGAGTAAACTACAATAAAAATGGTGGGTTGCAACTTCCGCTTTAGGTTACAAAAGACTTAGCTTACATTTTTGGTCTCATTCTCTCGATCTTCTTATAAACAAACCCACCACATCAGGAAGTGTTCTACAGAGGTGACCAGGAGGCAAGAAAATACAAGAAGTGCCATATCAAGGAGAAACTGAAGCCTGAAGCTCAACAGCTAATAAGGAACCAAATATTATCAACAACTGCAAGAGTAAGTTCCTTCCCAGTGAACTCCTGGGGTGACTGCAGCCTGAGTGACCCCTTGATTAGACCTTTGTAAGAGCCAGTAAGTCAGAAGGCACACCTAGGGCATGCCTGAGTTTCTAACCAATAGAAACTGAAATATCACAAGCTGTTGTTTTCAGTGGTTAAGCCTTTTGGGTAATTTGTTCTGTAGATATAGATAATACAACCTGCCTCTAGAGACATGTACTTTCCTTTTTCTTTTCCTGTTGGTAGTAAGGATGGAAACTAAGTCCCTGTTTAAGTCCCTTAATGGTTGTACTTTACCATTAAGCCAACTCTCCAAGCCCTGAAATTTAGCATATAGTAAGTAAAAGAATGAGAAAGACAATAAGCCAGGGCTAAAACAACCAAAGAAACTGCCCGTCTTCATTTGCTGTTATTCTCTGACCTCTCAGAGGGACTAAAAAGAGAGCTACCTACTCTGATCATTGACAATATATGGGGAACAGAATAAAGACTTAGAAAATAATGTTTGAGCAAATAAGTAATTGAAACTTAGGGATCTATCTTATTATAACCTCATCACCTAGTGCAAGGGCTGAGGCACAGAACATGCTCAAAATTGTTTACTGAATAAATAACAGGAGTAAATGAAACCTCATTCTGTTTGAATAGCCTTTGCTAGAACTATGGGACAGGAAACAATTAGAACAGAGATTTACTGATACCTCCATTAACACGCAATCATTGTAGCTTTGCCTTCTCTTGGGATCCTAAAGGAGGGTGGGGAATGTCTTTATCAATGCTCAAAATACACAACCCTGTGCTCTCATTTCATTTCACACATGTACGAAGGTGGACTAAAAGTCCAGCTACTCACATCCATAAAATGTGCAAATTAGAGGCTAACTCTCCTTCCTTTCTTTCACTGTAGAATGCACCACCTTCGAGTATTGATTTCCACATCATTAACCAATAACAGAGAGGCTGAGGACAAAAAGAAACATAGACCCATCCCCTTTCCAGGGGCTCTATCCCTGAAGTTACAATGTTCATTGTTGGAAAGACAGTTTCCTGTTTCAAGGTGCAGAAAAATAATGCAAAGAGAATTTTGTAGACAACCTATCCAGAATTGTGCTGGATAACCAACAGACAGATGTGTCACATGTACTCTAATTAATGGAACTCTCTGGTCTAAGATATAAAGGAAAGAATGAAAAAAAGAAGGGGGAGTACAGAGATGGGGAGAAGAAGAGGAAGGGAGGGGGAGAATTGAAGAGGATCTAAAAGACAATCAATAAAGGGAACAGGCATGTTAGACTAATTAAGATACTTCCCAGTAGTCCCATAGTCCTTTTGATAGTGGCAATCTTGCATCACACCCTCCTTTGGAGTGAGTGGGATAATCCAAGATTTAGTTCTTACTACTTGGATATAATAAAGACGATGGGCTGCCACTTCTGTGAAGATGTTATATATGGTGGTCACTTCCATGTTCTTACAGTCCCCTCTCTCCCACGAATTAAGCCACCAAGGCCATCAATAAGTACATGGCAAGGGCATAGGTGCACATGTTTATGACACAGCCTCTAGAAAGTAAATAAGTCCCCGAGTTTAACACCACTCTAGGAACTCCAGAGTACTGACAGCCATGGGGCATATAAGGAAATTCTTTTCCAAACAAGCTTTCAGAGTATACTTTGTCAGGGCTGAAATCTCTAGCACAGCTGGTACAAATTCCTAAAGTAGGGGACACATTTAAGCTGTGTCTAGACTCGGTTCTCAGAAACTATAATATAATAAATCATCATATGATATTGCTATAGTTGTAATATGTCAAACAGAAAAACATAGATAACACAAGGTCACAATCCATTCAGCCATTCCCAAGTCAGTCTTTGGGGTTCTGAAGTAAGGCTAAGGTTTAAATAGAAGGCCAAGGACATATGAATATAAGTAGTTCTGGTCTAAGAGTGTTCCCATTCACTACTGACCCACCAGCATCTGGGATTCAATCTCATCTTCCAAGATGATCTGACAAGTTAGAAGAACTTTGTAAAATCTCTTATGAGGACAAGTACCCTCTGACTGATTTTTTCCCCTCCAGCATTGAAATTCCTAGAGAAATTCCCATTTCTTTGGGGTCTTTGATTCAATGGTCTGATATTCAGATTGGAAGCCACAAATATCTCTGCAGAATATCTTCATTTCTTACAGGCTGTACCTGTCACACTGTGCCACAAATGTATCCTTTAATATACTTGGTTTTAAAAATAATGAACAAGTTCCAAAGACTTCAGATATGAACTTTGGAGACCCATATGAAGGAAAAATCAATATTTGTCCAGAATATCTGTGGTGGGTAATTATATACCTTCACAGTCATTACCTAATTGTATCTTGACAATATCATTCCAAATAGAAGCAGCACCAGCAGAAAAAAAAAGTAAAAGAGGAGGAAGAAAAGTAATAGCTAGCATTTGCTGAATACTTATTCTAAACCTAGAACTTAAACACTTTAAATACATCATCTCATCCTCTAAATTTACAATGAGGTAAGCTATAATCATAACTGCATTATAGCAATAAAATGAAGGTACAAAGAAGCTAGCAATATTGCGCAAGGATACATGGTGCACAAACAATGGAGCGGTGATTTTTTTCCCAGGCAGCCTGGCTCCGGAGTCCCTCGTATTCCATCCCCACATAAACTACATCTGTGATTGTCCCATTACATTTGACATGTGTCTCAAGGCTCTCCACTCCCTTTTCAATAAGATGAGGTAAAGCCACTTTAAATGTAGGCATTACCACTTTATCTAATAAAGCTCCAAGTTTTAAAAGCCAAATATTAGTTGCTCTTAACCCCTGTCAGGTGTACAGGGAAACAAAATTGAGAGGGTATCAGACATACCCTAGCATAAAACAGAACATATTCAGCCTGCCCTAGGTTAAACTTTTTCTGGGGCACAGAAATGATCCCACTTGCCTGGCCTGAACATCAAGACAGGATCCCGGAAGCATTGGACAAGTCAATGACACCAAGACACAGCCACACACCATGGAACAAAAGAGCCTGTCATAGAAAGTAATCACTTTAACTGTCTGGCCAGCTGATGCAGATGGAGGATCATCTCCACTGCCTATGCTCATTGTCCTCCCACTGCTCTCTGTCCTTGGCTAGGTGCCAAGTGACACTCCCATCTGGCATTGGCCTTCTGCAAATACACTGAAATACTTCAAGGGCAGGGGATTTACATTCCTTCTCTAAAATGCATACTGGGCATTGTTCCTGTGCCATTCTCAGTCGTAGATGCCACGCCTACAGTCTGGCACTGAGAAAGGGAAAGAGAGGGACAGATATGGAGAAAGAGATTCTCCTATAAGTTAGCATGTTCTTAAAAGAATGCTGGATGAGCTAGGAAGAAGTGAACTCATGAAAAACTTAAAGGACATGTGATCAAATGCAAACTCAAATGACTTAAACCATTCCTCTGGGACAAAAGGAAGGGACATGGCATCAATTAACTTAGTGATCCTCCTAAACAACTCTGTGACAGGTTTGGTTATTCTCATGCTACAAAGGAAAATGAGGCTCAAATACCAAAACTCATTTAAAGTCATGACATTAAAAAATGAACAATATTTCATTTCAGTCTGAGACTACATATATAGGTCATACTAACCATGAAATATATTTCTTCCCAGAGTGATGCCTGGTTAATATATAGAAGTTTGAATGAATAGATGGACAGATGAATAGATGGATGGATAGGTGGGTAGATGGATGGATGGGTAGAGAGATGGGTGAATGAATGGGCAGATGAATGAATGGATGAATGGATTAATGGATTTACGCAGATTTTATAACAGGAAACCAGATGGCAGATAAAATGGGGTGTCTATTTCTAGAATAGTGAAGACATTAGTAACTTATCATTTCTTTCTTCTTATATCTTACAAATCAATACCATTCCTCAAAGACTGGAGCTGTGGCTTCTTTCATGATGTTGGTGATCCTTCTTAGAGGACCATGGAAATTTGACAAGGCAGATTTATCCATGAAGGGGTAATGAGGTCTCTGACCCCACAGTGTGATTGCATAATTACATAACCACTCATGTTTATGGCTTTATTGACTGGAAATAATGAAAAGGTATTCAAACCTTGTACTCCGGGGAAATGTGTTACTCTTTGTGCGTTGTTCTTTTCTGAGACACCAAACACTTACAGCTTGATTTTTCAGGGAAAATACAATCCTCTGGTGAAATCTTGGAATCAAGGAGTTCAGAGTGAAGTACTACAATCCCTCATTAGGAATGAACAGCCACGGGTTTGCAGCAAATGGTGATATAAGAACATATAGAAAACTGGAATCACAGGGCAACGAAATTGTTCTTGGCACATCAAGGGTACAGAAGGCAATGCAAACATCTTAAAATTGAAGTCAGTTCACACTATTCATTTGCAGAGTTTCCCATTTACTGCATAATAAACCTAAAGTTCCCTCAGCAGTCCAAAGGGTCCTCTGCCCTCTGGTTCCCAGTAGTTAATGCTCATTCAAATTTGTTCCCTTCTGCACATACTGGCGTATCTCCACAAGTATCAACATAATGCTCTCATCTTTGGATCAAATGTAACGTTGTCCTTAACCTAGGACTCCATCCCCTCACTCTGCTCAGTTCTTCTTTTGATACACTATTTACCATCATTTATCAGATTTCTTTTCCTTCTTTATAGCTTTCTGAATTTTAATTGGGAAATGACAATTGGTTGTATGTTCAGAACATAGCACATATATAATATACATATACACAACAGTTATAAACATGTGGGTACATACTATTTAACAAAACATAGAGTGACTGCAGAGGGAAAGAGCAAAAATTCTTTTCTCCGGACATACCAGGCTTCAGATAAGATGTATGACCTTCTAAAGAGAATTTTACTAGGCCAATGCTTCCATAGCCAATGGATCAACCCATTTTTCATTCACTTCTGATGATTACTCAGAACTGGGTTATCCACAAAGAGGCCAGCCTGATTATGCTAAGGAATTAGTAAAATACATCTTGCCTGCAGACATATCTCTAGCTATTAGGTAGTTTTCCAGAATGTTGTTTCAGTAAAGGGAAAATGATGGGGCCAAGAAACAACAGAGTCTCTGTTAATTTTTAATAACACTGCATTTGCTGTGTTTAAGTGGTGATTTATTCATGCACTTCATAATAGATACATACTGTAAGCAGTCTGGAGATAGCTCTATCTGCATCTCTGAGCAGGACCCACATGTTTTATTGGGTTGGGAAAGAATTAGATATAAATCATCTAGAGGTTGATTAGTTTTCAGGGCTGCAAATACTCTCCATGACTAAGGCCACCTATTCTGCTGCCTCTTACTGAAACTCAGTTACTTCAAGTTACAGACAAACCCTTCACCTCTGCAACCTAAATGATAACAAGTCAGATACTAAGTTTGAAAAACATCAAGAAAATAAAACATCTCTTTAAAGGTTATTTTGAAGCCATTTGTGACATCAGCCCCTTTGTCCAAGCACCCAAGTAGACTAGATACAGACTCACATGTATTTAGAACATAAGTACCTTGCTTTCTGACCTTGACTTCCAATTGAATTTAAAACTCCATCCCAAGTCCCTGTGAGAGTATACATAGAAACTGCTCTGAAAAAAAGGGGTGTAAATACTATTTTCTGAGATAATGGTATCTCAGAAAGTACAATCTAATAGAAGGAACTGCTGCTGTAGTTGGGAACTAATTTTCCACATTTGTGTTAAATATCTCTCCTGGCAAGTTTTTTTTCTTCAAAATAGCCATCTCTAATGAATAAAAATGTTGAGTTCCATCCCTTAGAAGAGCATACAGGAAAGACATCAGCATCTATCTTCTTGCTCTTAGGCATCTCACATCTAAGAAAGGGCAGATTCACAGACAGAAAAGCTATCTTAACACCTTTCTTTGGTCTGTGCTGACATTGACCTTAAATTCTGAGACAGAAAATCCAGATATTCAGTAAGGCTATTTTGTTACTGATTTTGTTGGGGACAGTTTTTAATGTTTGTTTATATAAATTCCCTCTCAATTTGTAATGAATGAGGTAATTATATCCAGGATTTTTTTTTAAATTGCATTTTACAACATCCCAAAGTCATTTTACCTCTAAGTGCCAAATCTCTCCCCTTCTCAGATATGATCCTCTACACAAAGATAAATCTGTTGAATAGCATCACCTCCCCCCAAAGAGAGTGCTCCAAAGATAAAATATGTTTGTAATTTCTCCTTGCTGCTAAGTTATTCTTGTCTGAAAACACCCTGTAAACCTTCGAGTGGCTGGAGGTAGCATTGGGATGCTAGGAAGAACATGTCCAACATTTAAACAGTCTCTGTTCACTTTGGGCTCATCTTTTGGTTCTGGAAGCATAATCTAAAAGGGAAATTCCCTCTGAAGAGTTATATAAATATGAGCACTGGCTAAAGATGTGCATGGACCTGCAGTCAGTGGGTCTGAAGTGTATATATTACCATGGGTGTGCTCATAGAACATTTCTAGACCAGTCTTTATGCATGGTAAAGTCATACCTGCACATTAATACAGTTTTGAATCTCTGAGATGATAGTGTCAATGTTCGCTCTTATTGCTGATTACAGAGCTCTTGGATCTATGCCTAAATCAACCATGGAGGGCCCCCATATTAGAGATCTTAACCTCATCTGTGTTCATCCACTCAGCTTCATTTTTATGTCTGGAAGCTCTTGTTAGAGTAGTTGTGTGTTGGTAAGCTGCTATTCACAGGGTGGGAGATGGTAGAAGTGGTGTTCCTTTGTGTGTGAAAGGCAATTTTTATTTTGTGTTGGGGAATATGACTTTGGCTCTTACTAATTTTACACTACACCAAAGCTAAAACTAACATACTCTAAAATAATGCCTAGTCCTATCAAAGTACTTATGGTAGGACTGTGTTATTTAATATTATTTTCACATATCCTACTGAGGTAGGTTAATTTGCTTAGTTATTTTATAAAATGACATCAATCAATAGAAATTCTTTAAAAACATTCTTAGTTAACAAAAATCTTGACAGTTCAGTGGGAAAAGTGAATCCCAAACTCCAGACATTATAAACTAAGTTTTCTTCTTACTCCACAGCTGTCTGCCTATTTCATTACCCTATACCTTAGAAAACTGTGAGATGGGAATCTTTCTTTACATGATCTGTTCTGTGTGACAAGCCTTTAATGCACATCACGTATGGTATCTCATTTAATTGAATAACCTTGGCCAATTTTGACTCATAAGAAAACAGAGGCTAATGGAGTTAGTCTACTGAGTAGAGTCAATGCTGGCCCAAAAGTTTGTCCAGGGAGGAGCTGAGTCTATGCATCTCTGGTTCCAAGTATCAGTTTCTATGCTGGCTGTAGGGCTCCCCAAATAGGACTTAAAATAATAGTAAGGAGGAAAACTTTTAGACACTGTTCCAACTCTAAAGTGCAGAGACACCACTTGGTGGTTGTGGGTTCTACCTTTCAACAGGAAAAAGCAGTGTCAATAACACTTATCTATCTAATGCAGAGATGATGTGTTTGGTTTCAGAACGTCAAGTTGGGCTCTCGGTCAGTATAAAACTGCATCCTCAGCACAATTTAAATAGCCTTTGACAACAAAGAGTCATGAAATGCATGGTATATACCTGAAATGGGTAGTTTCATGCATATGCATTTGCATATGTGTAATTACTGAAAGCAGCCCATACTAATATGAATAATCACAGAATGCTAAATCGGAAATTCCTGATCTACAATGGAAATGAGATGACATTCCAATCCCATCGAGCTTCTGCGAGGGTATCTGCTAATTCCCTTCTTCTTCTGCTTTGTTGGGAGCCCACTCCATTCAGAGAGGACAACAAAGACCTCCCTCAAAACTCCCTTTGAGTATCGTTGGCCTGCGACCTTGGCCACATGGTAGTGGCAGGAAGGACTTGACCAGAATCTCATCCATTTTCCCCCTCTGGGTGGTCAATGAGCTGGAAAATAAAGGGCACAATGCAGGTTTACCAGACTCATAATTAGGTCACAGCTGATCCCAATTCCCATCATCCGGCAGCTGGGGCCAGTGGACCAACACATGCCATCCTCACACGTTTCAGGGAGCCCAGTTTGAAAGCATCCTTTCCTCCTTGTAATTCTCCCTGCCCCAGAGATCCTGCCAGGCCCAAAGGAGGAATCCCAAGGAGAACCGGCAGTGTAACTCTTCTCTGAATAAGTCAAATGGCTTGCAGAATTAAGCAAGCCTGGCAGAGCAAGTCTCAAAGAGGACAGAAGGGTAGTCTACAATTACTATGGGTTGACTGTGCGCAGAAAACAAAGACCAGCATGTAAAAATTATAGCTGTGTGATATAGGGCAAGTCCCCTTGCCTGTCTGCCTCAGGGCTCTCTTTGTACTATAATTGCAGTAAGAGCCAAAAGTAGGGGTGCATTCCTGTAATTCCAGCACTGGATTGGGGGATGGGGAGATCAAGAGTTCCAAGTCAGCACTGGCTGACTTTGAAAAGAAAATCCGACGGGGGGGGGAAAAAATTCTGAAATCTCTAAAGAGCCATGAAACACGCTGTTGCTGCTTTGTTAGTGTGGTCCTATCCATATGTGAGACTCTTGATTACAGTCTCCCCTTTGCATACTTAAGGGTTGCTGCTTCCTATGCTTCATCCCAGTGGGCTGTATCGAATGGTAAAAAAAAAAATCTCTGAGATTGGTTATTATGGAAATAAAGTCTATAAAATTACAAATTTTACAAGACCACTATTATTTATAACTTTTAGAAAAATATCTGCATCAAATCTAAATCCTTCAAATAATAATAACAATCTAACACTCATGGGTGTCCTACTCTGTACTACAGTTACAGGAGATAACTTTGCATATATGAAGCTCAGTTAAGCTGAACAAGTTGTCAGATAATTAAACAGGCTTATCCGGAGATTTTAACATTCCCCGGCATCAGCAAACAGAAAGCTTTGTGACATTTTAGAAACTGCTTTTATGTGTCACCTCCTCCCTCCTGATGGACATGAATGGACTTCCTCACTCCATTTTTTTTCCCTTTAACCCCTGGGCTCACCTGAACCATTCGAGCTCAGCCTAATACTGACACCCACTTGCCGAGGCTTCCAAAAATCTCACTGTCTCATGGATCTTTTCACCTAAGTCCACATTTATCTGCTAACATAATTTATTTGGCTTGGGAGAAGAGGGAAATGCATTACCTTCTGAGATAGGATGTAGCCACACTATACTAGAGTATGGCCTGAGCTTATTGGAAGTCATAGGCAGAAGTTTTTTCTGGAAGAAAATCATCAGGCCCACAGAAAATGCAGAAACATCCTATGGGTTTGTCCCCCAAAATGAAGAATACTTTCACATCACTCCCTAATGCACGCATTCACATTTACCAATCTGTTCCCATCTCAGAAGTTCGAGAAAGTTACAGCTCAATGCCAAGCACTCTGGCAAGAGTGACAGTACCGGGTTTCACGTCGAGAATATCTCAGAGAAGCAGAGAGGAGACGCATGGCCTGGCAGCAAACAAGAGCTTTGGGTTCTGAGCCAGATTGCCTGGAGATCGAGTGAGTTCACATTCACAGTAATGAGTTTCTCACTCACAGTAACCAGTGGCGCACACAGGCTCTTGTCATCACAGTCCCCAGAGAGACACTTTCAGCCTGTGCACATATCTGTGCTCATTGACATTGGATGTCTCAGCTCTCTACCCCAAACCTCAACACCCAAGCCTTCTTTCCAGGGCCACAATTTATTTGCCAATGTCACTTGTATCTCTCTTATCCAGTCACTTCAGCTACTTGTCCCTTCCTATGAAACAGAATCTCCTAAGAGTAGGCCAAATTCAAAACTTCTTTTCAACCCAGGGCATGTGCTGGTGATACCAGCTTCTCTCTTCCCTATTTCTTCCTTGGTCTTCATCCTCTTCCGTCACCCCATTCTTCTCTTCCTTGTCCTCCCCTTCACTCCCTTGTCATTTTATCCTCCTCTCTTCATCTCCCCCCTCCCTTCTTCCCCCCCGTTTTCTCTGTTCCTCCTTCTCTCCCTTACTCTCCCCCATCTTCCTTATCTTTATATATTTCCCATCCCTCTACCCAACACAACTTTCCTTCAACTGTGGACTCACTCATCTTACTTCCCATTGATCCCTTCTAAATTTGTTGACCAGGATAACCTTGTTGTCCTCTATAACCCGAAGATAAATTGACAGATCCACGATTCCTTTAGCTGGTGATTTTTGTGTCATTGTGAAATCATTCTCTAATTTCTCAACTATCACAAAGAAAGCTAAATGCAGATTTTCAAAGAGGTCTCTAGAATTCAAAGCAGAGTTTCAGACCATGGAGATCAACTTCTTTATTTTTCTTTCTCTTTTTGTTTTCTCTTTTTGTATATATGGGTCTGCATATACACATACACACTGCATGTATGCCTGGCGCCTGAAAAAGGCCAGAAGAAGACATGGATCCCCTGGAACTAAAGTTACAGACTGTTATAAGCCACCATGTGGGTGCCAGTAATCAAACCCAGGTCCTCTGTAAGTGCAGAGAGTGCTCTTAACCACTGACCCATCTTGCCAGTTCCATTCTTATATTTCTTTGTATCTAAGATGTGCATAACCCTACGGGCTAACTTGTGCCTACCTCCACCTTTCTAGGTCATAATCACCAGAATGCAACAGTATGTGGGGATAGGGACCTTAAAGGAGTGATCTCATTAAGATGGAGACATTCAAACATTCCCTAATTGTGTGGGTTTGAAAAGGAATGGACCCCATAGGCTCACATATGTGGATGCTCAGTCATTAGGAATTGCTGCTACTTGATAAGGATTGGGAGGTGTGCTTTGTTGGAGTAGATGTGGCCTTGTTGGAGGAAGTATGTCACTGGGAGTTGGCTTTAGGGTTCTCAAATGCTCAAGCCAGGCCCAGTGTCTCTCTCTTCCTGCTGCCTGCCAATTTGGATGTAGAACTCTCAGTTACCTCTCCATTACCATGTCTGCCTGCAGGCCATCAAGCATTACACCATGATGATAACAGACTAAACTTATGAATCAAACAAGTCCCAGTTAGATAGATACTTTCTCTTATAGTAGTTGCTGTGGTCATGGTGTCTCTTCACAGCAATAGAACATTGACTAAGACACTAATCGAATAGTATTTTTAGAAAAGGAGATTTGGACACAGAGACCAGGGATATGTGTATAGAAGAATGAAGACGTGAGAACATGAAGTAAAAATGTTCTCTTTCAAGCCAAGAAGAAAACTCAACCCAGCTAATCCTTGGCCTTGGGCCCATGGCTTCCAGAAGGATGAGGAAATTGATTGCCACTGCTTTGGTTCCCTGGTCTGTGGTGTTTTGTATAGAAGCCCAGGAAACTAATATCCCTCTTGAAGTAAACAGGGGATCCATGAAATATGTACTTACCTGTATTCTCTCAGATTTCAAATATTGGAAAAATGACTGCCAAATATCCATCAAGACTTTGTTCTTTAAATTTAAGGATGAATCCTTTGTTAAACAAAAATGACAGATATCTACCAAACAAATAAGCGTCTTGCTTTTCTTGAATTAACCTATCCCAGAAATAAATACATAATGCCAAGAATAGCCTGTGTGCTGAACATCCATGAAGTCTGCAATGACCTATCCCAAAACCTAGAATAACAGGTACATGAATACCAAAAGGATTTCTTCAGAGTGTAATTGGAAGTGATATAAAATCATGCTCTAAAAATATCATCCAGATTCTACATGGGGAAAATGTCATTTAAGAAACCAGAGCAACAGAAATTTGAATATTTTAATGATGGAGAGACTTCATACCACAAATCTAAAGCCAGGCAGTGTTGGGTATATTCAGAAAGTTACACAGACCAGAGCAGTGACTAGAAATAGAAGATCATTGAAACTGAACGAAATGGAGAAACCCAGTCTTCTGCCTGCTCTTAGTTACATCTGTAAAGCCTATAATTCATATTGGTTCCATTTGGAATCACTTTTCCTGCAACTTCAAGATTTACCTACACACATTCTTTATTCAGTCAATGAAGGAGAATCTGAATGTCCGACAAGCAGCTCTTATCTTGACTATAACCAAATTCTCACTCATTTGCATGGCCTTTTTTACTGAAGTCAATGATGAAAGCTGGTGATGATAGCCTTTGACAACATCTTCTCATAGACAAGACTACAAAGCTCACAGATAGATGCTCTCAGGTACATGCAAGAGTATCAAGTGTCTGTATCAGAGTTAACAAGGAAGAGTCCATTGTGAAGTCTCACCTTATAATCTTGTTTTCTCTTTCATTCCATGAGAAAATTCTCTCATCAGAAAGGCCATACTCTCATTAGCAGGCTTCAACAAACCTAGTCCCACAAATGGACCCTCTTCTGCTATTCAAGATTATTCCCAGATGTAACTATCTTTATTGCCTAAATATCAACAGACTAATAAAAAAGAAAAAACAAAGTGCACACATAGCCCAACGACAAACCAACCTCATAGAAAGAGGCTCACAGACCCCTAGAAAGCAAGAGGCATCTCTAATTAATGCTCTCTAAAAAGTGTTGTAAACTAGGGAGATGGTTCAGTGGGTAATGTTTTCAGTGCAAGTGTAAGGACCTGAGTTTGAGTCCCTAGAACCCACATAAATCCAGGAGTTGAATTCTCAGTATTCCTCCAGTGATATAGGGGCTACCATAAGTCTATTGCCCAGCTTCAACAATATTAACTGACATGGTTTCATCTAGCGATCCATTCTTACTATTGTTTCAGAATATCAAGGAAAATCTCAGACATGGGCTGGGGAAATAATCCATGAAGTACCTACTGCACAAGTATAAGTATCTAGCCCAGTGCCCAGACCCCACCTAAAGAAGCTGGACATGGGGGTACATGCTTCTAATCCTAGTTCTTGACAGGCAGAGACATGGGACTCACTGGATGGCCAGCCAGATTATCTCACTTAGTGGGTTCCAGGCCAATGAGAAGTCTTTTCTCAAAGACAAGAAAGGACACCTAAAGTTGACCTCTGGTCTTCATAAGCAAGTACACATAGATGCATATGTACTTTGCATACATGAGCATGTGTGTGTACTCATGGGCAGGCACATGTGTGCGTGTGAGCATGTGTGCACACACACACGCACACAAGAAAATCCCAAATACCATAAAGTTTTGGAATTGATCCCATATAAGTCTAAAGACAGAGCCATTCCTGATAAAAACTTCAAATGAGACAAGAAAACCATAAGCCTCTCACCTGGAGTTCTACCACTAAGTCACTTGCCTATACTGTAGTGTGAATTAATATCAATTCCAAATTCAGTGAATAACTTGTGACCATATTGCAATAAAGCTTTATGTTAGCAGTCAGTGGTGTCTTAGATGTTAAAATTAAAAGGTTATTACAAGTGTATTTTGGCATTTTGTCTCTGAATGGACCAATTTTATGATATGGGAAAGAAAAAGGGGAAAAATATAAGAAACAAAGAAAAATCATTATTTCCAAGGTCCCTCTGAATCTCTGAAATCTTTGTCCCTTGATGAAATATTTAGTGTAAATTATTAAATGATGCTGACAGTGGTCACAATTAGTTATGTCTATGACATGCCAGGTGCCACACTATGGCTTTGAAGGACAAAGCTACAAAATGGAGTCTTCATGATTCATCTATATCCATTCTATAGTGCCTGCTATGCAGGAAATGATCCGTGAATGTGCTAGATAGAATCATGCAATGATGTTTTAAAAGCAAAATTTGAAGTACATGTTGAAGAACAGAGAATGAAGCTGGATGAGTTGTTGAGAGTCCAAAGGTAATACTTGAATTTGAGGGAAGGAACAATTTATTTGAGGAAATGACATTTTCCTTTTCCCTCTAGCTTGCTTTCTGCCTCTTTGAATCATCATATGGTTCCACTGAGCAGGATATTCAAAACTGCTTCTTTTTGGTGTGGTTTCATTAACACCAAAGTAAGTAGATGTGAAACTTTATTATTCATCTTCTAGAAGTATACTCTCACCTGCTAGCCCTGTCACCTGGGAACTTGGCTCCTTTGAGGGAACTTAGGCTGTGATTCTTCAGCTCTGATACTTAGCAGTGGGAGAACATTAACCCAGAATAACAGAGACATAGGACAAAGAATGAGGCAAGAGAAGAGTTAATGCTTTGTGGGGTAGCTGAGCCCACCCCAAAGCGGCATGCTACCATGGCTCATTTTCTACACCATTCCATTTCTTCTACACTAATTCACAGTCATTATCATATCCAGACATGCATCCCATGCTTCATTTGCTGACATTAATTAATTTCCCCACCCCTTGCTTTTCATCTCATTTTAAAAGAATGGTGGTGAATTATCCCATTCTCTTGGAGAAAGAATACAGGTTTAGCACTGGCAAGCAGCTGGCTTTC
The DNA here is from genome assembly GCA_001685095.1 of Ellobius talpinus. Taxonomy (NCBI): domain Eukaryota; kingdom Metazoa; phylum Chordata; class Mammalia; order Rodentia; family Cricetidae; genus Ellobius; species Ellobius talpinus. The sequence continues at coordinate 19,253 of LOJH01002299.1, read as the reverse complement.
TCTACTGCAGATTAGGATGCTTGATGAACCATAACTGTGGCTGCATCTTTTATCTCCTGTTATGACCCTCACCCCCACCCCCTCCCATCTGCAAGTTCCATGTTCCAGTACCACTCTCTCCTGTTCAATGGTTTATAAAGGAGTGTTTAGAAATAATTACAAGGCTTGAACTCACCTAGGTCCTTCTCTTTCTGCTAAAGGAAACCAATATGACAAAAAGAAAAGTCAAAAGTGCATTAAAATTAGCTAACAAATGCTCATGGTGCACAATTCATACTTTATGACTCTGCTGCTGAAATCTCCAAGTTCCTCAGAGCCTCAGTTGGACATTCAAAGATGCCTTTCCTATCTTGAAAAATAATAGGTCCAAAGGGATACAAAGGCAAAAAAAAAACCCAACAACAAAAGAAATAAAAAACCAAACAAAAATCTGGACACTTCTAAGTGTGCCCACTAGAAACACTTCCCTCTGTGTGTTTTCCTGCCATTTACTGTGTAAATGAATTATGGGATTCCCTAACTGTATTATTTATTATTGTCTACTATTAAAGTCTGTAGTCCCAGTGCCTTAGCTGCAGTAGCTGCACCAACACCCTCCATTCTTGGCATTATACCTAGATTCATATTTATGCCTAGTGACTTCAGACACAAATGTGTCTCAGGTCATATTAAAGAACGACATAGTCTTTCCTTCAAAAGGGACTCTCATTGGATAATTCACTCAGGAGTCTAACGTAAGCTAGTTAATGTAAGTCTTGAGCTAGCCCCTCCTATTTCATCTGTATCTATGGGAAGCTGTACTTCTGTGAGCCCGTTTCCTTGTTTAAGTAATGAAGATGCTGCTTCCATAAGCCTCAGCGGTAGAGTGTCACTTTCCATGTGTTAGGCTCTGGTTCTATCCCCAAGGCGAGAAAACAAAATTACTGACTTACATGATCTGGAGAGTCCCTTTCAACAGCTCTGGAGTTATAGGAAGTCTCATTAGTGGTTAAGGTGAGAGCCACACCCTCCCTTCACACCTGGAAATTTTCAGGTGAATCTCATGGAGCATTTTGAGTTCTGATTCTGCCCAGAGGTTCTTTGAGAAGTGGAACAATATTTCATACAGCCTCTAAGAAGGATGGATCAAAATATCCTTTTGTATGAATTAAATACCTTGGATTTTTTTTAAGACTATAACTGAAAGCCAAGTTTTTTGGGTATTTTTTGTTTTTGTTTTTGTTTGTTTGTTTGGTTGGTTTTTGGTTTTTGTTTGTTTGTTTGTTTTGTTTTTTCAAGACAGGGTTTCTCAGTAGTTATGGAGCCAACCTTGGAACTCACTCTGTAAACCAGGCTGGCCTCGAACTCACAGAGACCTGCCTGCTTCTGCCTCCCAAGTGCTGGGATTAAAGGCATGCACCACCATCACCCATCCTGAAAGCCAAGTTTTAAGATAACCAATATCACAGTTTAAATATCAAAACTTATTATTACAGGTGGGAGAACAGCTCTGTTCATAAAATGCTTGCCATGCAAGCTCAAGAGACTGTGTTTGATTCCCAAAACCCACATAAAAATGTCAGAGCTGGGGAAGTGGAGATAAGCAGATCCATGAGAGAGATAAAGACCTCCCTTAAAAGAATAAGGTGGCATCTAAATTAAGACACCATTCTCTGCTAACAGTGAATCAGAAAAACCTCCCTTAAGGGAGCTGCAGCACACCACCAGCCGAAAAATATGAGGCTATACTTTGTTTTTTGTGTACAGAGTTTCTTTTTAAGCTTATTAGGTTTTACGTGGACTTAGCCCCATGTTGGGTGCCAATTTGTTGCAGGGAGCTGCTAGTTAGTTCCTGGCCACTTAGCCCTAAAATAACCACACAGAAACTGTATTATTCAAGTCACTCTTGTCCCATTAGCTCTAGCTTCTCATTGGCTGACTCTTATATCTTAATTTAACCCATCTCCATTAATCTGTGCATCACCATGAGGTCATGGCCTACCAGCAAAGTTTCAACACATCTGTCTCCAGTGGCAGCTCCATGGCCTCTCTCTGACTCCACCCTTCTTTCTCCCAGCATACAGCCTAGCTTTCCTGCCTATTTCTGTTTTTCCCTGCCATAGGCTCAAAGCAGTTCTTTATTCATTAACCAATAANATCTCCATTAATCTGTGCATCACCATGAGGTCATGGCCTACCAGCAAAGTTTCAACACATCTGTCTCCAGTGGCAGCTCCATGGCCTCTCTCTGACTCCACCCTTCTTTCTCCCAGCATACAGCCTAGCTTTCCTGCCTATTTCTGTTTTTCCCTGCCATAGGCTCAAAGCAGTTCTTTATTCATTAACCAATAAAAGGCAAAACATACACAGAAAGACCTCCCACACCAACAACAATCCAGACTGACTAGTAACAAATTCAAAACAATTTCTCATTACTGAAGGACCATTACTAACTACTTGTCAAGTTTGTCCCCCTGATACTTGTGTCTTTAAGAAGTTAGGAAACATCATTAAAATAATCTCAAGATGATTCTTGGTAACAAATCCAGAAAGTCTCTATGTTTGCAGTTCTATTGGCTTTGCTATTTCTCAAAATAAAGGCTAAAAATATAACCAATCAAGTCAGCTAAGTACAAAGTGCTCATTGAGGAACCAGGGACAAAGACTAGAGAATGTGGCCTTGAGTTGGTCCTTCAGCCAGCACAATAACTCATTCAGTTTCTTGCATGCTTACAATATGGACTGCCATGTCCAGACTAACATCTAACATCTGGAGAGAATGGAGAATGTCCAGGATCAGCTCTTTTATTGCATCCTTTTAATGTCTTCAACAAAGTATGATCTAGTTTGACAATATTTATCAAACCTCTGTTTTGAGACAGTCACAGCCCTTGGTATATAGGAGAGCTAAACATTAGCAAATATCATTGTCTGCCTTCATGAGGCAAATGAAATGAATAACAAGTGTTGTAGTTTGACTGTAATTGGCCCCCATAAATTCATAGGGAGTGGCACTATTATTAGGAGCTGTGGCTTTGTTGGAATAGGTATGACTTTGTTGGAAGAAGTGTGTTACTTTGGGGGCAGGCCTTAAGGTCTCTTTTGCTCAAGCTTCCCTCAGTGTGACACAGAGACCATTTCCTGTTGCCTCCTGATTAAGATGTAGCCATCACCATGTCTGCCTGTACACTGTCATGCTCTCTACCATGATGATAATGGACTGAACCTCTGAACTGTAAGCTAGCCAACCCAATTAAATGTTTTCCATTGTAAGAGTTGCCATGGTCATGGTGTCTCTTCACAGCAATAGAAACCCTAACTAATTCAGCAAGTAAGTACAAATAAATAAGTATAAATAAATAGATTTTGATAATGTATGTATCCCAATTGCACAGCCCCAGTTTCCTCATCCATAAAATGGAAACAGTATCAGTTAATAAAAGTGTAAGGGCTACTTGGGTTTGGCATTGAAGCGAAGACACGGGTTTTATATTTATGGAAAACAGAATAAGCTCCTCAGTCAAAATTCACAGCATTTTATTGGAATTTTAAAAGTGTGTTTGCTTCTCACAGGTACACAGTACTTAAATTTTGGTGGAATTCTTGACATAGGAAGCACTGGTTTATCTGATTCAAATAGATAATAGGTCTTGCCTATGTGGCTCAGGCTCTGCCACAGAAAGATGGGAGAGAGATCTTCACCAGCACAGGAAAGTTCAAGGGATGTATACATGAGGGAATGATAAAGTAGGAAAGTCAGAGTCTCACGTTCAGGGCTGAGATAAGCAAAAGGCCAAATGATTCTTTAGGCTTTAAGATGAAAACTACTTCACAGCAAACACCTGAATTGAGCATGCCCAACTGTTCACAAAATGTAACTCCCCAGGATTCCCACTATAAAAGCAGAACACCTTGAAGATTGCTAGGCATTTCTCTTCTTGACTCTATTTCCCTCAACCAACCCATCTCCAGCTTTTATTTCATTTTCCTCTTCTTCTATCTTGAAACCAGATCACTCTAGGCCACTTGCTATGTGTTCTGTTGCTCTTATCTTCTGTGTGTGTACTGCATACTCATTTTGACAAAAGTTCTTATTGTCTTAAGGCCTCTTGTTCCTACCCTTCAACAGGAAATTACAAGCAAACCTTTTGTGCCTACCACTGCTTTTTTGTCCAAATCCAATTTGGCAACACCAGAGTAGAAGTAAAAAAGAATGAAGAATGGATCAGAGTTTGTCAAACATATGGATGTTCAGAGCTGACCTGGCCTCTGTCAGTAAGGTGGGCTTCCGTGACAGTGCAGAAGTCAATCACAGGAAACTCTAGGGTCACACCCAAATCCTCATTGGATCCAATAAAAGAGCCTCCTGTAGCAGGTTGTTCCTTCCCTCTGACTAGGAGATTCGCAAGTGATAGCTAACACTTTAACAAGTGAATGGGAGCACACCGAAACATGAAAGGGAAAATCCCATCAAAACCTCTATGGTAATAGTTGGGTTAACTTGAGAGGATGGTCAGCCTAGTTCTGATTCAGTTCAACTGTATTTTACATAGCTTTCCCAAAAGAGACCCTCACCAACAGCAAAATGAATAATTTTACTCCCAAACTTACCACTCTTGCCACTAGTTATTTTTTTTAATTTGCTTTCTATTGCTGTGATAAAATACCATGAACAAAAACAATCAGAAGGAAAGGGTTTGTCTGACTAGAAGGTTCAATCATTCTGCTGAGGCCAAGGTAGAAACTGAGGCAGGAGCTTGGAACAGAAAACATGGAGGAATGCTGTTCTCTTGCCTTGTTCTCTCTAGCTTGCTAGGCTAGCTTTCTGAGGCAGCCCAGGCTCACTTACCCAGGGATGGTACTGCTCACAGTGGGCCGGGCTATCCTACATCAATTAGCAAGTTAAAACATCTCCTAGACTCTGTGCAGTGGTGGCACATGCCTTTAATCCCAGCACTCAGGAGGCAGAGGTAGGCGGATCTCTGTGAGTTTGAGGCCAGCCTAGTCTACAAGACCTAGTTCCACGACAGGCACCAAAGCTACGGAGAAACCCTGTCTTGAAAAAAACCAAAAAAAAAGACACTTACTAAACATCTCATAGACATACTCTATGGAGGCAATTCTGAAATTGAGAGTCCTTCTTTCCCAGGTATGTCTAGGTTTGTGTCAAGTGGACAAAAACTTACTATGACAACTATGAATCTGTAGATTTGATGAATAGTGTTCAATTCTAATCCAAAACTCATTATTAAACTATCATAAAATTTTGTATGCAGTTTTCTTCTGCTGTTTTATTAACCTTCTGTTATCTAACCTTTATATGACCTCTGCCATGCACAACTATCTACTTATGCTAACTGTATAAAGCCTGCGTTCAAAAGTTTCTTAAATATCCCACAAGCAGTTGGAATTGCTGCCACTACATAAGCATGTGGCCTTCATATTCTACCATAGGCTCTAGACCTAAGCTGATTTCCCTAGCTTTCAACTCCAAAGACACAAAAACCTTCATATGGTCACGTGTTCATTTTATACAAAAATAATTTTTGGAGCCAGACACACAAGAAGCAAAATTATTCAGCTCACTAGCAAAAAAAGCTGCAGCGGGCTTTGAAAAGTCACACTCTGGGCCTTCAACTCCAGTGAGGACTCAGAAGGTGCAGCTGAACATGTGTAGGCCCCAGCTTCAGAAAATTTGCTTTGGTACAACCTGGACTCGTCTGACTTCCACAGATAAAATCAGTGTTTCCCAAACTGCTGTTCCCTAGGCCAGCTACAGCTCTTAAGGATGGGAGGACGTATTTGAAATGGAAATTCTTGGGTCCCACTGCAGATGATTCAAGCACTTGGGAATGGTATCCAGTGGTCTGTGGCTTGCTCAGCTAACTGGACATAATAAATTTAAATGTGCCCTTAGAGCAGTGCTTCTCAATTTTGCTGAAGATTAGAATAACTGGGGATGCTACAGAGGATCCAACACTCAGGCTAACTATATCTCTTAGTTAAGAAAGAGCTGGCCTGGGCTTCAGTAGTTTTTAGGCCTACTTCCCTATTCCTGGTGAACCTATATGAAATCAGGGTTTAAACCACAGGCTTGGAGCAACACAGACTCCTCCCTGCCGTGACTCCCCACTGAAAACATTACTTCAGTATATATAGTTACTATTATCTTGGGTTCTCAAACCAATGTGACTCCTTTGATCTCCTGGACGTCAGTGGTGTAACTCACATCTCCTCGGGAGCTTCAGAGGAGGAGGGAAAACAGACCCATCTAATGGCCTGAGATCCAGTTACAGACTGAAATGACTGGAAAGCAAGAAGGGATGGTTTTCCGAAACATTCCTTTGCCTATAAGCTTCCTACCTCTAGTTTAGAAATGAATGGGGGAAGCTACCCTGGGTCCTTTTTCTTCAACCTGCCAGCAATCCCATGATTATTCCCTCCATCAACCCGAGTGAGTGGGCTGGGAGTCACTTACCCTCCTTTAAATTGCCCCGTTTGTGTCAAGGATATTTTGCACAAAATGGTAAGTATTACCCATTAATTCTTTTGTGCACCTCCTACATTTTGCCCCAAGCCTAAGCTTTTAGAAAGGCTTTCTCTTCCTTCCCCTCTGACTCTCTCTCTTAAAGAGATCTCGAAAGCATAGTTACCCTGTAGGTTTGTCATGCATTTCTACCCTCTAATCCATGAGCCAACAGACAGATAATCAGTATTATTAATAAAAATGACTTACTATCATTACCCTAAGAAGAAAATGATGCCAAATCTTGTGTTTCCCTCCAGGCCCAATTAAACTTCTCTTCTTCATGAGGAATCACATGCTGGCCTCTAGAAACATTAAAAGCCTCCATTTTTGCCAATTCCTGGAACTATCTATCTGTCTGTATGCCCTGCACTATCTACTGAATAAGAGTGCTGTAATATAAAGCCACCCTTTCCCACATCACTGATTAACTTTATGAAGGCTTAAACAGCAGCCCTTCTCATTCTTTTGAACCCCTCAAACCTTCAGAACAGTGTGGGCCAGAAAATACAGAACAGAAATTCAATAAACATTTCAGTGTCATTACGCCCATTTCATAGAACATCAAGAACACTTAATCATTCCTCTGGCTTCTAAATATATTCTTCAAGTTAAAAAGCAAAAGTAGCATCATCGTCCTGCCTCCAACTTCAAGTGCTAAGATGAGCCCATTTTTCACAGATCACAAGGCAGTGTGACTCAAGGGTGGTGTCTGTGTGTCTGTGTGTATGTGTATATCCGAGAAAAGGAGAGAGCCTATCCTATCCTTTCCATTAGCAGGAGTGTGGGTTGCGGGGGCTGGAGCGGTGTCTCTGTGTATGTATGTGTATACCTGAGAGAAGATTATCCTTTCCATGATTGGGCATACGTGTGCATGCATGTGTGCGTGTGTCTATGTGTGTGTGTAGGTGTCTGAGTGTGTGCATGCAGAAACACGTTGACTCCTTCCCATGAGTCAGTCTTTTCCTGCCCTAATGCTTTTTAATGCAATGTCTTAGAATATTTACGGAAATTAAATGCATTTAATTTTCATAACTCAGTTTTTGCTCTTGCTATTGCATTCAAGTCCTGCTTTTGTCCTTTTTAATTAATAGAATTTAAGAAATAGTTCTCAGTTATAGTCAAACATTTTCATCATAAGAAATCATTGCATATCTTGAAGTTCAATTTTAATAATTGAAAAGACATTTGTTCCTGTGGGGAACATTTGCATTTTAGAGCTGGTAAGGCTGAGGTTGTATAGAATCTCAAAAGTGATTCAAATCGGTAATGAAACAAATTCAAGTTTCATTCTAAAAACAATACTGTATTTCGAGAAATCGTGCTTTCTTCTTCAGAGAAACATAAGGCTTTGTGATTCACCGTATGCAAGTTGCTAAGTTTACTTTAGAGAATATACGATACGCTGAATATACAGTAAACTTACACTGAAGTTTCCAGTGCATTTCTAGCCTGGAAGTAAGTTTTTGTGCAAACATGGTCTTTTCACCTGATGTTCCCATATTCATCTGTTACTAGGATAAATAGAACATTACTTGGGAGAAATATGAAATCCAGGGCATGAGCAAGTAGAAAAGCTTCTTGGATGATTAACCGGAGAAACAGAGGACCTGCTATTATGGTAAATGATTCTCTGCACAGCAGAGAAAAAGGTCTTATTGCATCTTGTTATGTTGAGTTTGGTTGTGTTCCTGGGAGGCCTGCTCTTTTCTGCAGGGAAACAAGGAGCAGTGGATCTGAGAGAGAGGGGAGGCTGGGGGATTGGGAGGAAGGGAGAGACTATGGTTGGGATGTGCTGTATGAAAGAAGAATAAATAAAATCAGAAAAAGGTGACACAGGAAGAGGCTACAAAAGAAATTGTTTTTCTACCTGCAGACACACACACACACACACACACACCTATATATGCTTGTATATGTCCTTCACAGAGAGCAGAACTAGGTGTTAAAAGTTTGTCTACAAAGATTTGAATGAGAGTTCAAGCGATTGCATCATGCAAGAAAAGAGTCTAGAGTTCTTGGAGGCAAAAGGCATTTCTCAGGTTGCTCCAAAATTCAGGTAGCTGGGAAGCTACATACAAAGACAGTACACTCTGAGACATCAAACACCGGCCCCAAAGCATTGCATTAAGGTGAGTTACAGAAGAGAAGTGAATCTACAGACTTATATTAAATAAGAATTCCCAATCATGAGATGAGTCAACACACTTGATGACTGGCATACTGCCATATAGTATTTTGATTAATTATACTACCTAATAAAATTTTATTATAATAACACTTGCCCTGTGTTTTGGATTTTCTCAGGGGTTCTGAGGAAAGAGAACTAATTACAGGAGGAAATTCATATCACAGATCAATGGATTAAATGTTACACCTGTCTCTAATGTGAGAACTAGGCAATATTTAAATGGCAAGAAAAAATAGTTTTCCAAGAGTTACATATTTGTTCTCAAAGTCATATCTATGCAAGAAGGTTATTTTGCTTCTTAATTATTCTCTTTCCAGTTGCCCTGGGTTTATAAAGGTACACTATTCTTCATTCTATTTCTGAATACGCTAAGCCTGGAACTTCCATGTCCTTGCCCTTTCCTCTTGGTCTGGAATATTTTCTGCATTCCTGACTCCTCTTGGTACTTGGATTTCAGCTTCCTCTAGAGGATGGCTACTAACAAAGCCAAACCAAACCAAACCAAAACAGATTTTCCCAGGTCTCTTTATCTGAATTGTCTAGGTAGGACTGTCCATTTTCTCTTCAGTAGTTTGATTACTTATGGTTTCTCTCTTCGTTGGTCTTGAATAAGGCACCATGCTATCAGGAAACCAATGTTCCCACTTTACCTCCAATACCCAGCATTGTGTTCTGTTGTGGATTATTCCTTTCCACAATGTGAAGTTATGTCACTGTAATTGGTTTAACAGAATGCTAAACAGCCAATAGCTAGACAGGATTTTCAGGGCAGAGAGAATGCTGGGAAGAAGAACACAGAGTTCCGAGGAGATGCGGAGGAAGCATAACATGTAGGAAATGAGCGAACAAGACTTGAGTCAAGTGGCAGCACATAAATTAATAAAAATTGGTTCATTGAAGTCATAAGAGCTAGTAAGAAACAAGTCTGAGCTATCAGCCAGGCTTCATAATTAACAATAAGTCTCCATGTCATTATTGGGGGAGCCAACAGTGCCAATGAAAAAGTCCAATTACAGTATTCAATGTACAGTAGGAACTCAATAAATCTTATTTGAGTCATTGTGTTAAAATTATCAACATCATGCTAGCAAAGCAGCCCACTTTGGTGTTACCTTCTTCATTCATCTTACTGGCACTCACAAATGACTATATGATATTATGTTGTGTATTTACTCATCATTGTTTTTCACTTAGCAAAATAAAAAGCCATTTCATATGTCTGATTTACCTTAATATACCTAGCACCTAAAATATGTCTTGGAGAATAGTAGTGATTCAATAAATTATTGTTGAATGAAGCCAATAGTCCACCCACACTGCTTCCCCTCCCTCTGTACGCGATGCACATACACACCTTGCTGATTTACTGTTTACCATCACATGCATTGCTGCTGACCATGGTGCCAGCTCTGTGACTGACAGCTGGCATATCCAGTTGTTCTTGACTGACTGAGATACAGGTGTTGGATACGGATAAAATACTCTTGGTCAGCTCTGTTCTTCAACATCAACATCTGTAGGCTTTGGTAGTATGCAATACATCTCATCACTTCTATTTCAATTTCACACTCCAAAGATACAAACTAGAGACTGTTATTAATGCCATGGACTAATTTACCAACCACTGGTCTTGGGGCACTTAGAAGAGGCAAGAGGTCACAGGAAAGATTGGCAGTAACCTAGAGTCACTCAACTATAGAAGTCACAAAAAAATAAATGACTGTGGTGAAGCATACCTATAACCCCTATCCTTGAGAAGCTGAGGCAGGAGGACTGTGAGTTTGAAGAGAGCCTGGTTATAAGCAAGCTCCAGATCAATCTGGACTACATATTGAAACCCATTCTAAGAAAAAAACAAAACAAAACAAAACAAAACAAAAACAAAAAAAAACCAATAGTGTGTGCCATGCTCTGGGGTGAGATGGATTAACTTATATCCAGAATTCCTGACACCTTAAAAGAACTTCTCCCTTTGTGGTAAGAGACACATCACAAACCTGATAAAAGCAGAATACACCGCTCTTTGGAAGTTGCAAAACTATATTTATAGGTCTTACTTCTATAAGCTTAACATCTAGGAGCAAGATGAGAAGTTACAGAGTTCTTCTATACCTTTCCAGAGCCTATCATAACTTTAATGCATCTGGTCAATTCACCTACTAGGTGTCACATGAAAACTCTGCTCCAGAATGAAATTTTGCAGCCACCGATGAAGAATCAGATGATTGTAACACAGCTGACATCCTGATTACCACCCTATGAGACCTCCACCCAACAACCATCCAATTAACTCATTCATGAATTCCTGAATCCCAAACCAGGAGGAGATGGCAAATGTTTATTGTCTAGAGCCACTAAGTCTTGCAGCAATGAACATTGCAGCAAAAAGCTTACATGTGTAGTTCAATCCAAGAAAGGTGTCAGAGCCCCAAACGCAGGGCTCCATCTATAGCTGTAACTGAGCAGGCATCCTACACAATATTACTTCTTCCCTTTCTCTCCTAATTCACTCTATTAAAAAGAAGTTTCACAATGGGGAGGATTTTTTTTTCTTTTCAAGAGCCTTAGTAGCAGCAGTCCTATGGTATCAAACAGGATTGGTTTTAAATGAACATTCGTGTACTGCTCTGCCTGCCAGGGGAGTTGTGAGGCTTAATTAATTACAGATCCTTGGATGAAAGGAGCACCAAGTACAGGGAATTATCATCAAACAGGACCAGGAAATCAAAGGGAGAAAAAAAAACAACTAACATTCTCTTTTTGCTTGCTAAATCTATTTCACCTGAGACTTCAGGCAGGCTGGGCCACCCATTGTTTAGCGAATACTACAGTTTTGCTGATGGCAGAAGGGAAACAGGCCAGCATAGCCGCAGAACAGGGAGCCCTTGTCCTTTAGCTTAAAATAGGCCCCTTTTCCTAAAATAAGTGCAAACTTTTCTTTGAAGGGACAGTGTGACCATCTGGATCATGGGCTTTCAAGGAGTGGTGAAGTAAAATATATTTGGAGGGGCTCTGTGTAGCAAGTCCACCTCCATGTGTAAATGTAGAACTTACTGCACTTCAAGCTGGGCAGTGGTGGTACACACCTTTAATCCCAGCACTCGGGAAGCAGAGGCAGGCAGGTCTCTGAGAGTTCGAGGCCAGCCTGGTCTACAAGAGAGAGTTCCAGGACAACCAAAAGCTATACAAAGAAACCCTGTCTAGAAAAAAAGCAAAGCATAGTGAAGAAGGAGGAGGAAGAGGAAGAGGAGGAGGAGGAGGAAGGAGGAGGAGGAGGAGGAGGAGGAGAAGAAGAAGAAGAAGAAGAAAGAAAGAAAGAATTCCCTGCATTTCAGTGAGCCCAACAACCTTATATGTAGATGCCCACTCTGAGAAAACGTTAAGATGAAGAAATGCATTCTTTGAGTCTATGTTAATGTTCAGATGATAATGCTCCTGCCAGAGAAATCCCAGAGGAGCAGAATTTTATATTTTTCAATATTATAAGAATGAGCTAGTTCATAAGAGGCCTGTAGTAGGATGGGAGATAGTAGGATGGGAGAGTAGCTATGTTTTCTGGTTAAGATTCCAAACTACAAACCTAGGCTTCTCCACATGACAAATAAATGACCTTGGGTGAGTAACAGCTTCCCTAATCCTCTCATTCTTTCTTTTAGCAAAGTGCAGCATACTAGTACCACTGGCTGAATCCCAGGTCTCTAAACAGCAAAGACAGTGCCCAGAGGGGAGGCTAAGGTCAATCATTGGGCCATAATGTTGGCCATCATCAAAGATTTTATTCATCCTCCAGGTCTGGAGCCAGCAAACACACTCACTAAGGTTTTAAAAGCTTTGTATCCTGATGTTATGGAGTTTTTCCTAAAAAAGAAAGCCTTAGTATTTGGGTCTTGTAAGTTTACATCTCTAATCTTTTCCTCAGGGGGTATAGAGAATAGGCTTTTCCTTAACAAAGAAGTAAAATCAGAAAGGTCAGGTAGGGATTGGGAAGATGGCCTAGTCGGTAAGGTGTTTGCCTCAGAAGTATAAGGGCCTTAGAATCCAGGTGCAAAAGCTGAGTGTGTTCTGCTGGTAATCCCAGCACTGTGGGAGGGAGAGACACGCAGAGACATAGGGCTTGTCTGCCTGCCACATAAACCTTTTGATGACTTGTAGGCCAGTGAAAATCCTGTCTCAAAAACAACAAAAAAGGCATACACACACACACACACAGCTGCCCACACATTTACACACATATTTTTAAAAAGAAAAGTAGACTTGGCTTTTCTTCTAGGTTGCTCAAGTCTCCCTGGGGGTATGAGAGATACAGCCTGGTTCTCCAGATCAAACAGTGTCCCTTTGTGTTGTGCCCTCTCTGTGCATAGACTTGCCTTGGTTCTTCATGAGGAGGGCTGGCTCGCTCAGGGAAGGAAGCAAGCGTTCCTGGACCAATGGCTATTGCACTTGTGTGTCACTGTCACACTAATTTACGTCGTCAGACTGCTGTAATGAGGAAAAGCGATCATGAGCATTACAAGGTCTGCCAAGATTAGGCAAAGCTTGTGGCAGTTAGCATCGTCTTTAACCCCAAAAGCAAAACAGAGGAGAGAGAGTTAAAAAAGTAAAACCAGTCACTCTAGGATTTCCCTGCCTTTAGCCACAATGGGCGAGACCAGAAATAAGTGATGGTGATTCCTGAACATTCCTTCCATCATGCCTTATCATGTAGACAAAGCCATCCCAATTTTAGTATGTGGTGGGTTTGGAGCTCTCTTTGTAGGAGTTTAGAGAAGGGGGAAAAGGGAAAAGAGGAGGAGAAGGAAGTGACTGAGAAGGACGCTCAGAGTCGACTGTAATCCTCTTATTACATGTGATAGGACCTTCTTCAACAAGACTGGTAATCTTTAGTTGACCTTTATAAGAGACTTTAAGGACCCCAGCTCTACTCTACTCCCTACTGATGCCACACTCCTCACCAAAGAGTCGTCCTAAATTACGTTACAGAGAGTCTTTCGTTCAAGGTTCATATGAACAGCAGCAAACAGTGCAGGTGGCATGTGCCCAACCTAGCTGGGGAGTGGCAAAAAGTCTATTCCACAACAAATTCTGAGTTCTGTTCTTGGTTCCACCATCAGTAACTGTCTGACCATGGGCAAGGTGCTGCCAGAAGTCTCAGTGTCTCCAGATATGTGAGGGCCCACCAAACACTCATGGAAATCACACATGAGATTTTTGTATGCTCTAAAATGTCAAGCTTTCGATTCTGAGTATTGCCTTGGATGACACTAGACCTGGTACACATATATCCATCTTTGTTCTTTCCTATTGTCTCTATTGCTTTTCCTCTTCTGCCTCACTATGTAGCTTGTAGCTCTAGTACCCTCCACGCTCTCTCTCTGCTTATGTTTTAGGTGTATCAATTAAACCTAATACATTCCATACAGATGGGTCAACTCCAACGACAGTCAAGAAGGCTGGGAAAACACAATTCCTTACATAGAGCTTTTGGGGGAAAAATCTTTAAAGAATGTTTATGTCTTTATTATAAATGATATTTTGATAAGCAAGCCTTTGCCAAACAGTACGTTCCCCCAAACTGCTAACATTTTTCTATAAGCATAATACTTGAATAAGAACTATCTCAAGAAACTATCCAAAAGTAAAAGAATCACACAAAAGAAAGTGAAAAGTGCAAGTGCCTGAGCTCTTCGCCCAGAGGCCTGGGGTGGTACCAAGAAGTGTATCCTTTTCACACATCATTGTTCACCCTAAAGACATCTTGATAACTGCTTCAAGAAATCCTGAAGCTGCCAGTATCCACACCAGGACTCACCCTCTCTCTTTCACGCAATTAAAATTTATCCCAAATAGATGGGGTATATGGAGGCCAAAAATAAACTGAAAGAAAGTCATAGAGGTCGGCCCAGAACCCATGTGACCAAAGGTCTGCCAAGAATGACTTAGGAACATAGAGGAGGAACCTAAGTATTCTGTTGTTCTCTCAGCGACTGACCACTAGACGGATAATTAGGCCACACACATAAGACATTAAACCACAAAAAGTTTCATGGATTATCTAAGTCGTGGTAAGGTCCAAACTCTAACTCATGGCATAAAATCAGGAAGTAGCAGTTACAGTCTTGCAATCAAAGGAAGCATTCTTTCAAGAGCCATGGTGTGGTGCATTAACCTCCTTAAGGAAAATGGTGGAAGTTATATCTTCTAATCCTCCTATAGAAAAGACCAGTTTTGAATTTAAAAGCAATGGTTGGGATGGCATTGTCAATCGTTTCCTAGACTGTTTCAGGGTGGTTTCCTGAGATTTGCCCTTGCAGTAAGATAACACTCCCAGAGCTTTGCACCCCCAACCCCAGGTGCAAGTCCGGGCTGGATCTCCAGCATTTCAGGAATTTGTCCTCTGCTGTTCCATCTCCATGCCCTGATTGGCACCCAGCAATTTCATGCTAATTCCAGTCCTACAAAGAGCTTGGAGAGCCTTTGTCCTGGTGCCCCTTTGCTGTGGCTTGCAACTCTGAACGCATTGATTGTTCACAGTGGGAATTAACTATCTAGGTCAGTGGTTCTCAAGACTGGCTGCACATTAAATTTACCCAGACAGTCTTTATGTTGATACTGATGCCAAGGCTGCATCTCGCCTCTGTTCAACAGACTCTGATCATGGGGCCAGGCATCCGTGTTTTATTCTATTTTTTTGTTTGTTTGTTTTAACAAAGCATCTAGGCAATGTCAACCTATGAACACAAGAACACAAATCTATATAATGATTCTTACTATATAGTAGAATTTCTGGGAATATATTGTTTTTAATATGAGGCTTAATTCCCATGAATTTGATCAGTCTGAGACAATATTCAATTATCAATTTCAAAAGATTCTTTTGATGGTTTTAACATGTACCCAAGTAAATCTCTATCTTATCTCTCCACCACTTCCTACTCATTCCAAAATACAAACCCCACTTTTCAGGATGAAGGTCTCATATATCAATTTCTTTATTGCCCTGGCCATCTAGGAAGCATTTTCTATTCTACCCTCTTTCTCACTTGTGCATCAAAATCTGGCAGAATATCTCATGCAAGCGTTCTTGCCTAAAACAGTGTGTCCCCTCGCCTAGGTCAGTACTACTACTCCCTAACAGATCGTCATGTCAACCTCTACCATATTTGACGGTTTCAAGGATGACTGCCGCACACACTTGAGCTGTGTTTGCAGCTCCTCATCTAATACTATTCTGTGGGGTCTGTTTCCCTAGCGAGCAAGTCTGCATCGGACTTTCGATTGCTTCCATCAACAGAATGTAGCAAAACGAACAGTGTGCGGGCTCCAGCTCTAGGCCTCAAGTGTCTCTGCACATGCCTAGCTTTCCTTTGCTTCTTCTCATCACCATAGCAACATCCAGGCTACCCTAAAAGCAAGCTCATGTTAAAGTGCTGGTGAACGCACAGAGTGAAGCTAAAGCCATTTAAATGCAAGCTCCAAAGAGCAGAGAGTCTCGCCCAGATCAGCAAAGCCAAGCAGCCCATCTGTAGCTGAGCACAGATGCTCACGTGAGGCCCACTGTGTTCCAGACCACATCAGCAAGTCTGCCCTGCCAATTCAAGACTCAGGAGAAATTATAGATTGCTGGTTGTTTTAAGCCACTGAACTTTGGAGAGCTTTGTTACACAGCTATTGTGAATTAATAAACTTTCTAATTTAAACCATTAACAGTATACTGCTATTAGCATAGTTATTTTCACACTGATCATTTTTGTTTTGTTTTGGTTCACTTGAGACACGGTCTCTTTATTATGTACCTCTGGCTGCCTGGAACTCACTATATAGACCAGGCTAGCCTTGACCTCACAGAGATCCACTGCTTCTATCCCCTGTTATTAGAAGAGTTCACCTCCACACCCAGCTGATGATGATAATATTTTAAGAGAATCTACAAATCCTCATATCTGAATGCTGTGATGCAGTCTCAGAGGTGCCAGTAGTAGGGTATTGATAATCGTAGGGTAGTGAGAAAGGAATAGATGTGGCCACAATACACAGAAGGCACATCCATGTTAAGAAACAGCTGAAAAAGACCACTCTGCACTAAAATAGGGAAAAGTGGGAGAGAACTGGGTTAAAATACAGGTCAGAGAATTGGAAAGGACAAACTTTACACAACCTGCACAGTCAGAATTATAGTTGCATCTTTTTGAAGATTTTCAGAGACATTACTACCTGATCACAGTGTGGTACCATTGAACTTGATTCTGGTTTTCTTGTATTACACATTTGCCACAAACTTGGTCTGGTTTTCTAGCTGAAGGAGAGAACAAAATCTTAAGAGATGTATGAAGATTTTATTTTGTGAATATTTTAATACCAAATGAAAATAAGTGAACACAAGCTAGCAAGTAAGGTGCTGAAAGGAAATTGTTCATTTTCTATCACTTATTCCCAAACAACCACAAAATTGCAGGTCCAGACATATGCCAGCAATGGTAAAGGGTCACTGCAGTATGTTGGAAACGGTGTGCAGGAGACTCCTCATTGGCTTGGACTCAAAACATGGTTTTTCCACTATGCTCCAAATCAATTGGTAGGAGTGAGCAGGAGAGTGAATAAGGAGAAAAAAAAGCAAGCTTAGGAATAAGAACAGCAGGGGAAACTGGATATCATCTGTGGACAAAAAAAAGATACCTTATTTCCAATGAGCATTCAAAACAAACAAAGCCTCCCCAATACTTAGTAAAATGATCTTCTTCAATAAAGGACAAAAGAGGGTGTTCTCTTATTGTTCTAAATAGAAGAGAAGGGAGAGAATATAATACATATATTTGGTGTTTGGGAACTTACTGAGTTCATTTTCCCTTTCCCTTCAAAATAGACTGACTATGCATTCTACCCATAACTTCCTTGGCCCTGGCTCAGTCCGGGCTCACATGAATTTCTCTGTGATTCAATGATATCTGCTCAAGCCTTAGCCCATTGGCTGCACTCACCTGTTTAACTTATTAGTGATCAGAAGATGACTGCTAAGCTGAATACCCACAGATGAGAACCCAAGCAAAATTCTGGATGGATAAGGTTAGGACTCCCCAGGCTATCTGAATAGAAGCAGGGGTACATGCCAATTAATCACTGTGGAGAGAAAGCTGTTGAAAAATTGACAGTCTGAGGATGAAGCCATATTCTTGGAAAAGCCCCTCACTCCTTAACCTGTGGGAGAAGCGTGGCTCAGCTGCCACCAACCCACACCGTTGCAACCACCATTCCTAAGCCAGCATGTGTTCAATGCTGTCCAAAACAGACAATAGATACCTCTAGGAGACATCTCCTATTACAAGGTCATAGTTACTAGAGTTTCCAGTGCAAGAAAGTAAATCACCACATCGAATAAGAATATTTAATTATAGTTGTCTTACTTAGTCATTTTTCCAAGAGATTGCTTGATGTTTAACACCAGAGATAAAATAAAGGCAAGAAAAAGATAACAAAGTGCAAATTCTCCTTTTACTCTTTAATAAGTAGATAAATTAAGACATCTAATATTGGGAACTGGAGGGAGACAGATGTTTTAATTAGCACATCCTGGTGTGCAATCTGAGGCGGGGAAACAGAGAAGGTCTTTTCTCATTGCAGTTGGTGTCAGTTCACTGTCCAATTACTGCTAGTGTCTCAAAGGTCAAGATCTCATGGCCTGAGTATGAAAAGTAAAGTGGATAAATCTCTCCATCTGTTTATCTGAGTGTATCCACAAACAGGGGGATATGACACCCAATGACAGCCAGCCGGGGAGAGCCAGCCCTCTGTCTGTGTCTGTGCCTGCTCCCAGAGGAAGGAAAATGGCTCCTTTGTAGACTCACTCCCAGGCATTCCAAAGGACTACTGTGGCTCTTTAGGTTGTAGAAAAGAATCTGCAGAGATCCAAGATAAACTAGGCAGAGGACCAGGCAGCTGAGCTTCCTTCCTAGAGAAGGAAGCAAATGACCATGTACACAGCCCAAAACAGCATTGTTTGGGGGCTTTCTCCTATTTATCTTCTGTGCAAGCCTTTGGGGAAAGCATTACTTTCTCCATTTTATTAGGAGATGTAAAGACAATATGATTCTTAAGAGCAAATCTGAAGTTGGAAATCATCTACTGCCTACTCAATGGGAAAAAATAATAACGTACAAGTGATCTTAGAGCAGGATTGATTGATTTCATAGACTTCCTAGATGTAGGAAGTGTTCTGGAAAGGTAAACTTCTGTTACTCTAATTGCTAATTGTATTTTCTTAGGTTAAGAAAAAAAATCAGGACCTAGACGCTGGTAGTTCCTACAGCTTGTAGCTCTGCCTCTGACAGCAGAACTAAAAAAACAAATTCAAAAGCTTTGACTCATCTATGCATTTTTAAAACTAAATTTCTATTATTCATTTCCCCTTCTGTTTGATTTCTCCCTCCTAGACCTTCCATGTGTCCCCCTTGCTCTTTTTCAAATTCATATCCTCCTTTTCCTTTAATTATTGTTTCATAGGTACAAGATAAATAGATAGATGAGATAGATAGATAGATAGATAGATAGATAGATAGATAGATA
>LOJH01002298.1:0-43586 GCA_001685095.1 Ellobius talpinus | reverse complement strand
GTCTATCTGTCTATCTGTCTATCTGTCTATCTGTCTATCTGTCTATCATCTATCCGTCTATCTATCTATCATCTATTTATCTATTTAATTTAGTCAAATAGTTGTATTGAGTTCTATCGAAGGGAATGATATTAGGAAGCTTATAAAATTCATCAAGAAATCCATGTTTTAATTCTTTAAGTTTACAAGTGAACTGTCTATACTTTCAGGGATGCTGGTAGCATATACGATAAATATTCCTGGGTTATTAACACAACATGCTGTATGAGCATCCTCATGCCAGGATTTTGGTCCTGAGATTCATCTCTACAGAGTTAAGAAAAAAGAGTTAGGTGGTATTTGTACATCCAGAAGGCACTTTTGGAGCAGTGTTCTCTAAACTCAGAGTATTTGCAGAAGCTTGCTTGCCTTTTGCTCAAAGCAGAGATGTTATAGTCTCATGGCTATATATAGACTTACCTTTATTGCAAATGGGGGACTATTGTCTCCATCTTTCAAGACCCCTCCAAGGTGACTGCTATATAAACATCTTCGGAAAGTTAGTCCGCAAAACAGACAGTATCCTTTTTTTTTTTGTTTTTTGGAAAACAGAGAGTTGTAGCTGGTGATAGCTCAATCCTGTTTGTAAGTTGCTGAGGCAGTAATTTCTTCCATCTTTTAGATATTATCTAAAGCAAATTTACATAGACACATTAAAATAATCATATCTGCGGTTTCTGTACCTTTAAATACTTGCAAAATTTCCTTTACTAACCATATATAGGCAATCTTTTTCATCATTCTTCTCTAAAGAATACAGCACGGCAACTATTTACACAGCATTTGGATTTCGTTCATTATCTTAAGTAATATAGAGATGATTTAACGTACATGGAAGATGTGCATAGGACACATATAAGTACAGTAGCATTCTATATATGTAAGCCTTTGCAGGATGTGGGAATCCGTTTCCCATAGATCCCAAGGGATGTACAGTGTACATGTAAAATATATACCACAGACACACACACCAGGTACATGCATAAACATACACATATCTATTTATATGACTAATTTCTCATCTCTTGCATTTAAAATACAAATCAATGACTCTATGTATATGATTTATTCCCTTTTCCTGGCTCCTAAGTTATTTCACAAGAATTTAATTAACAAATGGTGTAACGTGCCATACCACACTCCTTTCTTTTTATCAATACCATGCTCAAGAAAACAAAAATAATGTTGTATAATTTGCGAGTCTAACAGTTCTAAAGTGCAGTAGCTTCCAGACCACCTCCTATCCACAGACTTTAGAACTTTGCCCCAAACTGAGTGCAGTAAAGAGTTGCTGCATCGGGGTTTTTGAACTCAGGACCGTTTCTTACAGTTTGAGTAACACACATGGCGCTTTGAAAATTGAAAACGTTTCTTCTTCCTTTTTAAAAATACGTTTCCGGGCACCATAAGAGCAAGGGCTCTCTTTATTTATGGTAATTCGAGTATAAAGATGCATCACAAGCGAAAAAGCATGTCTCTAAAAGTAACTGAAAATAAAATTTATTAGGAGTCAAGTGCCTCCCCTCCACCCCCAACGCGTCCTTTGACAATTGTCTTATTCTTGTGGGTATTGTTGATTTTGCCCTGTTATTTTCATTCACTTCAATAGGAATTTAGTAGGGCGCCTTTACAGCCCCAAACTAATCCCTGTAAGTTCCCTCAGGGGAGTAAACACCAGTAATGTGTTGAAACCTCTGTGGTCATCCTTAAATAGCTCTTGTACAACTAAAGCAGAAATTACAAAATGTTTCTGTACACTCCTTCTGCGTCAAAAATCACTCCCCACAGGAACCAGAAAAAAGGTTTGTCAACCTCAATTACCAATCAAGAACAAGGGCTACTCTACCAGTATTCAAGGGTCAAGCACATAAAGGGTGGGAGAGGGGTGTTGGGAGGCTGTGAGGTAGTAGCTGTCCCTGGTCAGTTGAAGCCCACCTGGGCTGGGATCTGGGGACCTCAGGCAGGCTAAACTTGAGGATCGGGATAGATATTTGAACGCCTCCCAAATTGCAGTCCTACCCCTTAGAGGCAGGGAGAGGAGCAGAGTGCCTGCGCGAGCGCTTACGTCGCCTGAGCTCTGTGCTGGGATAATCAGGAGTTGGGCTGAGCCGAGTCCTCTTTTAGCAGCAGCAGGCACAGGAGTGGTAGCAGCAGCCCCAGGGACGCGTGGGACCCGGCGGCTCTGAGCGCACGGGGGACGACAGCTGGTGCTGGCCGCGGCGTACCACCGCTTGGGCGCACAAAGGTAAAGGCGGCCTTAGTCCTTGTGGCCTGCCTCGTCCCGGCGTTCCCGTCCTCTTCCTCCTTCCTCTCCCGAAGGCGAAAATGGATGAGCCGGGCGAGGACCTGGGAAAGAAGTGGTCCTAGCTCAGCCGGTCCCCACCCTTCCTGCTGATAGAGGCAGCGGGCTGTCCTTGGATGAGGTGGTCCAGACTGCTTCCTGGCGAATCCTCAGCCGGGTCACCGCCACGGGCTCTTTCTCTGCTTGCTCCATCCCTCTGAGAGGAGTTGATGCTGGCATCACCCCTGCCGCCACCACCACCTCCGTGGAAGCCAGTGCTGATGGATGCTGGGGAGTGCCGCATTGCTTAGCGTCCCCGCCTGCGGGTTTGCTGGTAGGAGCCGGCTGCTCTTTCTTCTTTCTGGCTTTGGGGGCGGCTGGGGTGGGGTGGGGGTTATAGCAAAGATAGAGACATTTTTTTTATTTCATTCTCTACAACTCCATACATCCACCCTGATTTTGACGTGTATGCTCCCAGAGAGGTCTCCTCCAGTTCTTATCCTCACCCTCCACTCCCTTGGCAAGTCCTCTGAAATAAAGGGCTAGACTAGGCAGAAGTTGGGGGCGGGGGTGGAGGAGCCCACACCCGTGTCAATGGTACCCAAAACCCAGCTGGAGCCTTATGAGATCACGGTGTGTGGACGAGGGGCGGAGGGAAGGGTGCACACTATCTGCAGTCTCCCCTAATTGGACCACAATAACCTAAAGTAAAAATCGCACAAAGATATCCTGTAAAAATAGCATCTTTGAATAAGCAGAAGGAGAAATGAGCCCCCTTCTCCTTTCTCTCCTTTTCTTTCTGCCAAAGACTCTCCCTCCCCTCCCTGGAGCTCAGAGCTGAAGAGCCACCTTATTATTAATCAGAATTCCCTTCTTTATCCCTGGCAGGCACATCCTTCAGCAGGGACCGCAGCAGCATCACGGTGCTGGGGCTGAGATGTGCGTGGGGGTTGTTTTCCTTACATCGTACAAGACAAGAGAAGAAGACAGACTCAAGACCCGAAGCGCCCATGCTAAGTGGAATTAGGGGTTCTTTATTTTCTTTTATCCCCCCTTTCTTTTTATTCGGAGAGATAAAGGACAAGAGGCAGGCTGGCAGGGCCTGCCCAGTGGCCCACTTCTAATGGGAGACATTGTTTTTTTAGGGGGGCTGGGGTTAGAAGTTTAAGTACTCTCCTGAAAAGCTGTGTGTAGGGGGTAACAGGAGCAACAGGGTACTTAACTGAACACGAAGAGGAACCATTTCCTGTACAGGAAAGGAAGCAGACAGCAGCTAGAACTGGGGGCTGGAGTGTGGTGTGGAGGTGGCAAAGGCCAGGTGCGTTGTTGGACACACAAGGAGAGCTTCAGAGAGGACAGCTTGGGAGCAGGGGAACAATGACTCATTTGCAAGCTGGTCTGTCTCCTGAGACCCTGGAGAAAGCTCGCCTGGAACTCAATGAGAATCCAGACACTCTGCACCAGGACATCCAGGAGGTGAGGGACATGGTCATCACTAGGCCAGACATTGGCTTTCTGCGCACGGATGACGCTTTCATCTTACGCTTCTTGCGGGCCAGGAAGTTTCATCACTTCGAGGCTTTCCGCCTTTTGGCCCAATACTTTGAGTATCGGCAGCAGAATCTGGATATGTTCAAAAGCTTCAAGGCTACTGACCCTGGCATCAAGCAGGCACTGAAGGATGGCTTTCCGGGAGGCCTGGCCAATCTGGACCACTATGGGAGGAAAATTCTAGTCCTGTTTGCTGCCAACTGGGACCAGAGCAGGTAAATCCTAAAGCCAAAATTTCACTTATGATCTTTTGATCTTCTATTTTTTAGAGTCTACTCGGAGGAGTTTTGGAGTGGTGCAGCTTCAATGCTTTTCATGGTTTGGCTGGAGGCAAAGGGAAAATGGGACTGAGAAATAAGCTTTAGGTCGGCACTCTGAGAAGTGCTTGTATGCTTGCTTTTTAAAACTTCCTATGCTGACACAGTTCCTACTGTAGCTCTGTGCGTTCCCAAAGCATATTATTATGCTGAGAACTAATTAACTACTGAATAGCGTTTGGCTTCTAAATCCTGATGTTTAATAACGGGGAGGGAATAGAGCCAACTTTTCCTACTTCTTCCTCAAGAAATTCTTCAATTCATCATTGGCATTTTCGCCTTTGTCGCTCCCTTGTACTGGCATTTTATCTCACCCAAACAGGTTCGTGCTTAACCAAGAACAGGCAGCTTCATTGCTTGGTAACTTTTCTGCTTGGTGATGTGTAGATGAAGGCATCATGTGATCTGTGTCACTTCCATGAGAAGGAAGAGTTGTCCTCTCTGTCGCCGAGCATGCTCAGCGACACTGAAAATAAAGGCTGACTGGTGTTCATGTTCGACACCTGTCACTAATCTGAAGGGTATGCTTCCTGTCTGATGTGATTGCTTATCTTTTTGAAGTGGGAAACTTTAAGGTACATAGGCTAGAAGACTGTTAGCTCAGGTGCTGTTTAGTGGAAGAGAAATAATGCTCTTACTTCCTCTACTGTAGAAAAAGGCTGACAGTGACGTTTCTATGTCCTTTATCACAACTATTTTCTCAGACTGAAAGACACAAAACTTATAAAAAGGCTCTTAAAAAGGGTAAGGTAGTTTCCGTCAATTATAAAGTTAAACATGTTTTATCAGATTTATGAAACCAGTTGTTAAAACATTTGGTCTCTTTAGTCCTGTGAATAGTGTCTTTGGATGCATCTGGTTAGTTTAACCTATTTCTGGAGCAATGCAAATTATTCTGTAGTTAAAGAGAGATACAATAGCTCTAACAGATTCCCCAGCAGACTTCTGAGAGTGTTATTGGTATGTTAAAATGTAAATGGAAATTTTAATAGTTTTTCTCTTTTAATTGGTCATACTTTCCTGTAACTCTAGGTTGAAATATTCTACTGATAATTTTTCCTAGTAAATATAGAAATTACCTATTATCTGGAGACTCACAGACTTTAGGAGCTCACAGCCAAGATTAACCATAAAATGGGATGGAGTTCCCTTGCTATGAATCTTGCATTGATTTTTATTAGGGGGGGTCAGGTGGGAAATTTTAAAAGACTATGAAATCCCACCCATTGACTATATGTTTTCTTTGAGTGTTTTTTTCTGTTAATGTGAGAAGTTCACTATAGAGTTATGCATACTATTTTTTTCCTACCAAAATATAAAAACAAAATGACAAAATGGCACAGAACATCATATTCTTTATATCAGTTAGGTTGGAAAGGTATTCATTAAGTTATGATGTTATGCTATATTGGACCATCGTGATATGAAGACATTTTAGATTTAAATATGTCTTGAATCTGTTTGAAGTCTTTAGAAAGGTAGGTTTCACACACGCACGCACACACACACACTCCATTATATTTTTCTGTAAGTGTGCAAATAGTCACAATTTAAAAACCACACCAAAGTGATTGTTACTTACAGTTCTCCTGCATGTAGGAAGAGTTATTTTGGCTATAGGAAATAGAATGTGTTTTAGTTGCTTACTGCATGCATTAATATAAAAGACAGGCTATTAATCATCAAGACACTCCTTGAAAATCTATAGTGGGAGGAAATTTATTGATTGGCATGTAGAATTATTTTCAATAAGCCAATATAATATGATAAGCAATAATAAATGCATGTGTAGTTAAAATTAAAAATGAGAAGCCTCCTTTTATGGACATGGACTCCCAGGGTCTACGCCTAGGGTATTATTTCTGTGGTTGAGGGGGCACTTCTTTTACAGAAGGCACAGTACATCAACAGGAAAAGGACAAACCTGGTTTAGGGCTTTTCTAAATTTCAGGTATTTCCTCCTTCTTTACTCATAAAATACTCATAAAATCGTTCCTTCTCTTTTCTTACCTATACCACATTTCAAGTCAACATGTACTGATGGACAGGGACACAGACAAAGAGTTCTGAACTTTGGCATTCTCTGAAAGCCTTCATCTTCAGGATATGTGCTGAAATAGTGTTGTGATCTTCCCCTAAAATGAAAGGAAAGCTGTCTCTCTCAGGGCCAGAGCCGCCCCAGTTCATCTCAGTCTGGATTTCCTCTTTCTGTTCTAAGTCTTGTGGCTCATCTTACAGACGCCATTAGAAATCTCAGGTAGCTTCTCTATATGACACTTGGTAATAAGGCTTTTTTAGGTGCACATGTCACAAGACACTTTTTCCTATTTCCCAGCCCTCTCCTGTTCTGTGATTCAGATATTCACCCTTTCCTTTCTGTCATCTTGACAGTCCCAAATCACCTGAGTTCAAGAAGACTGCATGTCTGAACTTAACTCTGACCATATCGCTTGTATTGAATAGCTTTTTTAAAAGTAATGTTCTTTTAAGGAAAGAACATGGGGAGTGTAAATCATTATACAGGGAAATTTCAGAAATTGAGAAAAATCTCCAACCCACATAATTTAAGGGAAAAGGCTTATGTACAATTTTTCAAGTACAGAGGTAGAGGAAAATGTATGAATTTTTTTTTTAAAAAGCCAAGTCCACAGAAAGTTAATCTGGTGAGAGAAGCTACTGAACTAGAGTAGAGAGACTCAGAAAGAAGCCAAGTTGAAATAAAAGTTAGAGGGTTTTCACCAAAAATTCTAGGTGGGAACTTATGTGTGATGAGTTTTCTCCTGTACTGAATAAAGAAGAAAAGTTTTAATGTTCCCCAGGACACTGGACCTTTAAGTGTATGTGAGAGGCAAGCATAAATAAAATAGTGACTTTTTCTATGGAAATATTGCACAACTTAGTTTGGATTTATTATGAAGAACTAAAGAAGCATTTCCAAAAAATTTCTGAGACATGGAGTAATCAATAAGATTATGCGGGGCTCAGTATTTGCAGTGTAACCATTCTATAATAAATCTAATGCAACTGAAGATTCCAAAATGTCAAAGTGACTTTTGCTTTCATCTGCAGTTCTTTTGGAAAGGACTGGAATAGGCTCAGATGACGTGTATTTCATCGATTAGGCTATACCTTGGAAGAGTCACACAAATTTGTCTTCTTCCTTTCAGATTGCCTAACATAATTTTTAAAAATAGAAGTACACACAAGGATATTATAAGCAATTTGATAGTCACGCTGCACCATCTGACTGTCACAGTTGTTCCTGGACCCCAGATAGCACATGCCTAATTTGCCTCCTCAGTGATAGTGCCTTGCTTAGGACTAGTAGATAAATTCAATTTTTCCAGTCAATTTTGTCAAAAGTCTGGGGATAATGGTCCGTGAAGCTAAAAGCGATAGCTTCTTGTAAAAAGGAAGCTTAGAAATAAAAGGGAAAGCATTCTAGACCTTAGATTGTAAGAACAAATATCTGAAAAATTGTAATCCATAGATAACAACTGTGGAGGTGCCTCAGTGTGGAAAAGCACTAGTCACAAAAGCATGGTGACTTAAGCTTAAATTCTGGAATTCATGTGAAGGCTAGACACATTGCCTGTGCCTCTGTAACCCCAGTGCTCTCATTTGTAAGAATATGATACAGGAGAATTCTTAGAATCTCATAGGTCAGCTTATTTTACACAGTGGCAAAACTGCAGAAACCCCCTTTCAAACAAGCTGGAAGATGAAGATTGCCAGCACCAAAGGTTGTCAACTCTGGCCTCTACTTGTGTCTGTAGACCACACATTTCCCATACATGTACACAAAATGGGGGCTACTCTATCGATGGACAGTAATATTTACTGGAGACATTCATGAATGAGACTTTGCCATATGAAATGTAAGATGACATATTTGGAGCTGGATTGTATATCGTCAGCTCACTACTATCACTTTTGTAGATAACAGCGCTCTTACAGAACTGTTCATTACATTCCAAACAGTCATTTATCTGGAACCTGGCTGATAGTCACTAGAAAATAATTAAATGTAACTATAGTTAAAACAATTCTTTTAATAGTGGTAATTCAGAGCATGTAGCCATCCTGTCCCTGTCCTTCACAAGGACTGACTATCACATACAGTATTAAAGTTCTGGAAGTGGTAGAAAGCACACTGTTCAGATACAGCTGTGATCCTCCAAATTATCCAGAAATTTTCTTATTACTCTTGCATATTTCTTGGCATTGTGTAACTTTTTAGTAGAAAAGAAACCATGTAAATGGACAGCGATTTATGGCTTCCCTTCAAATTAATACCATGCTCCTATTTCTCCAAAGAGTGTGGTCAACATTCAAAAGAAAAACAGATTGCTCAGCCACCTAACACCTAAAAACAGCCATAGAACACAAAACTTGATATAGTGCCAGGGGCAATGATTTAGTCTTCCTTAAAGTGCTCTAAAAGATGTAAACTGAAGTAAAAAAGCAACTGAGTATAGACTGAAATAGTCATGGGCAATTAGCCAGAGAAGTAGGGAGACACTCTGATAACAATTCTTAAAAATGCTCAATTGTTTGGTCTGATTTTTAAAAGGCTTCCTTTCTCAGCTTCTTGGAATATTTCTTAGTTGAACAATTATTGTTATGTGCAGTGCAGAACCGGCACCTTCACAAACTTGAGGACACTGTTGTGTGATGTTATGGGCTGGTTTTGTTTAGGTTGAAACTAGCAATGGGTGATGGGCATTTCATGGGATTTCTGTCCCGGAAGAACTCCCGTAACTGTAAGAAAGTTCTCTCAATAATGTTCTGGAAGCAGCAACTGATGCCAAACGAAGGTTCAGACCATAGAGAAACTGAAGGTGATATGAAAAGCTGTCTTGGGAAGTGGTAAAGAGACCAAGTGACAGATTCCTGAAAAAAAAATAGGACAGTCTCTTAAAACTGGGCCAATTATGCCGCAACTAGTGAAACAGTACTGAAATAGCAGAGATGAGAGAAACAACTCTTGCTAGCATGCTGACTAGGTTTGGTCCAGGCTCTTCCCATGTTACAAATAAGCAATATTAAAAAAATTTGAAGAGTAGCAAAGGACTTGTGTTACTACCGGATGACTCGAATGAGATGTTTAACAGTGTACCAACACAGGAGTCAACACTTAGTAGCTCGGCAGGCTATGTTTAGTAACTGGATGAATTTCTTCCATTTGGGAAAACAAAGACTGAGCTTTTTTATTGTTGTCCAGAGGAGATACATAATTGTTATTATAATGAGCAGAGTTAACAGCAGGAGGAAAATCTATTCTGGTGTGTTATGCCCTGCTGATAGTAAGCAGCAAACTGAGTTTTTAATATTTCATTCAATTTGATTTAAAAATAATTTTTTGTCAGTGATTTGTTTTTTATCTAAAGATGTTTAAGTATTAAGGACGAGCATAACACATATCACCTGCTTTGTAATGTTAAGGGATATATAACTTTTCTGGAGAAAATGTGAAAGACCAAAGAACTAACAACCAGTTGGGTCCCAAATTATTTGCTGAAGATACTATAGATACTGTTATAATTTGGGGCATCAGAGCAGCTGTGAACTACTCAGTTTGTGTAAGGAACACATTGTCTATTTAGCTAAGTAAATTTAGTCTTACTGTTGGATTCCCTCCCTCCCTCCCTCCCTCCCTCCCTTTATCTATCTATTTATCCAAAAACACTTCTGCATCTTTTGTACTAGGTTATGGACATCCCTGGCTTCCATTGACTCCTAAGTGAATTAGTGATTTCTCTTTGTGAACAGATAGCTGCCAACCTGAATCAGCCTTAATATTAATTTTTAAAAAATCCATTTGTGATTTAAAAAATCTTGCTTAATCTTAAGAGTATAGAGAAAAAAGGGGGGCACAAAATGCTAAGGTGAAAAAGGTGTTCTGAGAGCAAACACTGTTTGTAGCAAGTGACATTTGCTTAGAGTAGCTAGTCCTGGAACTTTGGCTTCCTGATGTGCTTTTGTGTTGTCTGGAAGGAATCTGTTTTATTTTAGGGTGTGGATTTTTTTGCCTTTTTTTTTTGTCCTTAGAATGAATTTTTTTCTGTGGATGTCACATCCCTGTGGTTCTCTGGTACAGCTAATCTGTACCCAGAGACCAAAGTTAAGGCATGACTTCTTTCATATTTCATCTAAGGCATGTAGACTTAGCCACTTTATTGTGCCTCTGTTGAATGTGCGACTGGTTTTCCTCTATAAAATCTTTTATTCTGGCTAATTTGGAGAGTGCCTGGCTCAATAGGAAGGTGCCATGTTGTGTTGACTTTCCAATTTCCTATGTTCTCACACACACATGCCAATAAGGCACAAAAAATGCAGATCAATTTCATTAAACTGTGTTTTAGGTATAAGACACCAAAGGAAGTGGAAACAGCCTTCTTCTAAATGGTGACAAAAAGACACTGACTTCTAATATACACTCCCCTCATTCTTCCCACGAAGATTCTGTGAAAGCTTAAGTTCTCTGAGACCCATACAAAATAATAGGCTCAAACCTGTACTGAGACTTCATTATTATGTCAAGATTAAAATAATATATTTGAAATTGCTTTGAAAGTCTTAACTATTACCCAGATAGAAGCATTATTATTAATCACTATTGTCACCGTATGGTAATATAAAACCTCTAGATGGGTTCATCAGCTTTAGTACTAATGATACATTGCAGCATCAGTAAAGCAATTCTTTGTTTCAACCTCAAGCACATTTCCAATAGGAAATGCTTCTTACATTAGAAAAATGTGGTTTAATGAAAACTGAGGGGTTGGGCTATCCTTAATGAAGAGTTTAATAATGGTTGATTGATTTAATGACAAAGGGAAATTGCTAGCTGTTGTGCTGTTCAGTGTGATACCGGGATGCTAGCTCATATTTTCCCTGTGATACTGAAAACGTTGGAAAGAAGAGGACACAACCTATTTGGCATTTTAGTTGGTCTTTTTGCACTGAAAGCAGGGATGTTGTAGACTCTAGGAGGAAAACATGGTCCAGGGAAAATACCAAAAATTGCTTGGCTAGAGGCAGAAGAAGGACCTTGCCTGGTCACCTTGAATGTTTTTCAGAAGCACATTTTGTAATTCACTTCTTGTAATTCATTTCTTTAATTAAAAAAATCAAAGTTTCATTTTTCTTCCCTACTAAGCACTATTATATAACTCTTTCTGTCCTATATAGGTAGCTTTTCATATTGTTCTTTGGAGGGAGAGGGAAGCTTTAAGTGAATGACATAATCCACATATTTACAACAAGCGATGGTAGCTTGTTTTCTTCTGTGTGGGGGAATAAACAATGTGCTTTGTATCCTCTGGAAATAATTTGATTTTTTTGCCTATCATTTTAGAGAACTGGGTGTGCAGGACCTGTGTGAAAACACAGCTGTAAAGGTAAGGTTAGATGTATGAGGTCAAAACCCAAACAAGGATTTCCTGTGAGATATATAGATTTGTAGTGGAAAATGGTGCCAAAGTCTCAAAACCGTGGAGGCAATCTCACATATCAGAGCATAATGTAGGAGAGAAGGGTAAAACTTAAGGAAAATGAAAAGCAGTGGCATCTTCAAAAGACTGAGGGAAAAAAAGAAGAGAAATATGCCAGTGTTTTGTGAGGATTGCCATGTGACAAAAATCTCAATGTCTGGAGTGAGCTTGTTGGATGTGAGTTTGTAAGGTACGAAGAAAGACTTTTAAGGAAATGGTGGGATTTGGGAAGAGCCATGGATGACTAGTGCTATAGGCAGGTGTCAAGAAGAGTAGATGCACACAAGAGAGTAGGTAAGATGTCTGGAAACACAAAGAGGGGCGATAAAGAGGCACGGTGCCATTAGGCAATGGAGATCGTACTCTGGTGGAAAGGAGTCATTGGATACCAAAGATACATGAATATAAGGAAAAAGAAATAGTTGGGTTTTGGTGACTAAATGTTAAGGCAAAAGGAAATTTAATGAAATATTATTCATTAAGTGCTTAGTGCAGGCAATCCCAGAGGAAAAGCTGGTTTGGATAACACTGAAATAAGTTACATTAGTACCAAATATCTCAGTCAACAAGGGACACTGAATTGTTGGTATTTACATAGCCACTGGGAGGATGAGGTGTGCCTCAGGAGTGACACTGGCTCTGGTTCTACCAATCAAGATTTACCCAGTACCATGGCCAAAGGTTCAGACCCATGACTCTGGAGGTCTGTGAGTTACCACACGAAGAAAGCAGGAGACCGAATTCTATTTCTACATTTGGGAGATTGGAGGAAGGAGTGGAAAGAAAACAAAAATGCTGTCTAGAAAAGTGGGAAAAGAAGTAGTTTAGTATAATAATGCAGAAAAAGTTAGTCTCAGCAGCAAAGATGATTGCAAATACTCCTCTTGTTTTCATTACAGACCCAGCACCATTGATTGCTTGCTTATACTTCACTTATTTCATTTTTATCTTTAGAAAATTTTTGTGAAACTAAGACTATATACTCGGAAGGTCCAAATCCCGAGTGTAGAATAAGTGAATTTAGAAAGAGAAGATGCCTGCAGAAATCATAGAACTGTACACCTGAGTATGGAGTCTGGTAGGCACAAAGCCTCACATTTTACAGTCTGTCCTATGGGGTCAATGGTATTATCTCCGACTTTTAAAAAGGAAATGAAAACTTAATGACATTCAACAGCTTCTTCAGTGCACAAAAGGAAGCTGGGATTAGAGAAATAAATAGTAGTTTGTGCTTTTATCTTGCATTTCGTGTGGCTTTAAGTTTTACATTAAGGCTTTAAGTTAAATAAAAATGACCCCAACTTATGAATTCAGAGATGTATTATAGTCCGTAAGGAAGACTGATTTTTATAACTGATGGGCTCCAGGAGAGGTTCAATACTTTCTGACCACACAGTGAGTAAGAAGCTATTACTGTCAATGATTTTTTTTGAAAAAATTATTATAGGAGGTTTAATTTCCTTTGAGTGCAATGGTTTGCATGGTATGCTGCCCTTTGTTAGAAACATGATTTTCTCTTATTATGTGTTCTGCATCTTTCAACTGATTCAAGCCTTGGTTCCTGCTATTTTGGGAAGCACAGTTGGTAGTCAGGAGCTGCAACAATGTGCTAGTTCTTATTCATGACTCTTCCCTGGTAGGCAAGAGATGAACAGCAATGGCCGAACTCACACAGTTGAGGTCTATACCCTAAAGGCGGACATGTGAAATGTTTCATTGTTGTGTACTTTAATTAAAAAAAACATATGAAAAAAATTTAAAAAGAAAATGATGGAAAGGTACCTGAGGAGATGATTTTTTTTTTAGTAGATGTTATGCCTTTGCGGAGGGTATTTTCCAGGCAGTGGCAGGAGCCTGAGTAATAATGCTCTCTTAAGCAAGCACCTGCTGTGTTGCTAATGGTGAGAATATGACATGTTTGACAACATAGGGCCAGAAGAAGTTGAGAGTGCTGTTGGCCTGCCCTCCAAATGAGCTTAGCTTGGAACCTTTTAATGCTTCTGTTCTCAAACTTAAACATTAAAATGATTTGTTTATATCAGGCTATTTAGTTCCCTTTTTGAAGTAAGACATTGAATGTCTTTTAAAAAGTTAGACTTCCTCTTGAAAATTTTGCATGTCTGAGTCTTTCCCTCATTTACACTGTGATTTGCCTTGTTTTGCTCCCTTAGGAATAATGATGTGCATACATCTCTTGACTTTGATACAGGTTCGAAGGACCATGCTCCAAGTGTGTTTCTTGAAACAGATTATCTCTTGGTTCATCCTCACTGGAGCCATGATTGATTTTCACTACATACAATTTCAAAACCCCCTTGAAGCACATTTCAGATTCAAATTACATTTTATAATGTTTTCATATCAATAACATTTGAGAATCTTATGGGTAATGCAAGGATAAATCACCCCCATGAGGGAATATCCAAATTAGGCCTCTGCAAATTAAAATTTCTTTCTTCAACATGGTTTTATTGTGAATTTCAGAAATTAAAAATGATTTTTTGAATAGGTGCCCAATTTTAGCCTAAAACATATTCCTTCTGCTCTAACTTGCTGTGTCTGCAGGCTTACAAACTCCAGTTCAGAACACTTTCAGAACACTGTGTTTACAGTGAATGTGGGTCAGCCACAGAGTGGGATCCAAGTCTACCATGCACATTCCACAGATTCCAGGCACATGAGCTGCAGAAGTCTTCAACTCTCCCCAAAAGTTTTCTGATATTGGGGACTGGCAGGATGGGTCAAGG
Organism: Ellobius talpinus; assembly: GCA_001685095.1. Taxonomy (NCBI): domain Eukaryota; kingdom Metazoa; phylum Chordata; class Mammalia; order Rodentia; family Cricetidae; genus Ellobius; species Ellobius talpinus. The sequence goes on along the minus strand of LOJH01002298.1, from coordinate 29,155 downwards.
AACAAGGACACTTGCCACTCAACCTGACATTTGAATTTAAGCCCTAGGACCCTGTTGGTGGAAGGAAATACTGGTTTCCAAAGGTTGTTCTCTGATCTGCACCTAAACTCTAGCATTTACACACCTGTACCCACACTAGCCCAGAAAAATAAATAAGTGTAATACAAATTTTCAGTAGTTTTATTATTTTACATATTCAAGAACTATCTTTAGACTTTTTACACTGAGACCTGTAGTAACCTGGATACATTCTAGGTAGTTGAATATAATTTTGATGCTTACTTCTTATAAAAGTAGATAGTCTAACTTAAGATCATTCTTTTTAATTTTTCCTGACTATGAGCATATGTATAATGCATTATCTTTACTCTGACCTCCTACCTCCTTTTATTTCCCTCCTGTCTCTATCAAATTAGAGAGTGAGTGGTTGACTATCTCCATAGCAGTAATGCATACCACTAGTGTATAAGAGTGCTTATCTTACCTTGTAGGTTGGCATTGTATGTAAGACTGCTGATAACTTTTCTCCTCTGGTACCCTGGATGGTGCCTTCTGGAACAATGAAAGCTAACCACTAGGGAGGAGATTGCTAGCTCAGCCTTACATCTATATATCTTGAAATCAAGGATTTTGGCGTCTTCAGCAACTGGCTCTTATTGAGTTATGGTGTGTCAAGTAAGCAGAATAGTAGGAACTGTCAATTATTTTGCTGTTCTTGGGTGGGGGGCTGACTAAGAACTCATAAAGAACATTTCAAACCTGACAGTGGCATTTCATCTAATAATAATCTATAGCTTCTAGGAGCAACATTGTCCATTCATGCAAGACACGTCCTTTCAAATTCATTAAAAAAATTGTACTTTTTAGTTGGTTTACAAGATAATTGATTTCCATATGACCATTTCATACAACTTTTGATTTAGTCAGCCCTCTCTCCCCACCCCTTGTTTTCCTTAGGCAGTATTCCCCCTTGTTGCTTAAGCCTCTCCAGTCCTGGTAATTACCATTGTTCTATTGTCTCCTCTACACCCCACCCCTGCAAATGTCTTCTTTCTAGCTTCCAGGTTTCCGGAGGCACTTCAAGTTGAACACTCAAAATTGGAAATTTGAAGCTAAGATTTACATGTGAGAGTGAAATGTAGTGTTTGTCTCTCAGGGTCTGGGTTTTTTTTCACTCAGTATAAGTTTTACAGTTGCATCATTGACCTCAAATTCCATAATGTCATTTTCCTGTACAGTTGAATTAAAAAACTTTTCATTGAGTAGGTACTACATTTTCTTTGCCTATTCATCAGTTGATCAGCATCTAGGCTGATTCCATGTCCTAGCTGTTGTAAATTGTGAAAATAATGGTTATGGGTGAGCAGCCATCTCTGCGGTAGAAGCCACTGGGTATATGCTCAAGAGTGGAAAAGCTGTGCCCCATATTGTTACATTTCTATTCCATGTTGATTTCCATAGTGGATACACTAGTTTACACTCCCATCAACAGTGAGCAAGTGTTCTTTTTCCACACCTTCTCCAGTCTTCGTTGTCAATTGACTTCTTGATATAAGTTGTTCTGTAATGGGAGAGATAAAAACTCAGAGCAATTTTAGTTAGCATTCCCTTGACAGTCAAGGATTTAACATTTTCAAAATGGTTATTAGCTATTTGTATCTCATTACTTTGGGTCTCTTTCCTCAGATTACAGCCTGATTTTGACTTGATTGTTTGTTTTCTTGGTGTTTTATGTTTCATTTTTTTGTGAGTTTTCAATAATATTAATTCTCTGTCCAAGGGTACGTGGGAAAATTTTTCTCTCATTCTGTAAGCTGTTTTTCCACTCAATTGACTATTTTCTTTGCTGTATAGAAGCTGATTTGGAGTTAGTTTTTATGAAAGGTGAGAGATAAAGGTCTAGTTTAATTTTTACACTTGTAGATACCATCCATTTTTCCCAACATTGTTTGTTGATGACACTGTATTTTCTCCAATGTGTATTTTTGGCTTCTTTGTAAAAAAAATCAGTGGATGGGTGATCTTAGTTATGAATTTTCTATCTATTTCATTAATATATGTGTCTATTTTGTGAGATCATCATGCTGCTTTTATTATTATTTTGTGTTTCACTCTCAAGGTTGGATATTATAATGCTTCCAGCATTATTTTTCCCAGGGTTACATTTGATGTACAGGTATTTTGTGTTTATATATGAAATTGAAGATTGATTTTCTAGTTCTGTAAAGAATGGAATGGATATTATGATTGGTATTTCATTGAATCTGTACACTGCTTTTTGTAAGCTGATCATCTTTATAATCTCAGTTCTACTCTGTCAGTGTAGGAGGTTTTTGCATCTTTAGGGCTAACTTAATTTCTTTCAAATATTTAAAATTTTTCTTGTTTAGTTTTACTTCAAGTTTTTTCCTTTTTATAAAAAATATTTATTTTTTCATACAATATACTATGATTACAATTTCCCCTCTTCCTACTCCTCCCAATTCCTCCCTACCACTCCTCCCATCCAGAGCCAGAAGGATGGAGAACACCAAGGAAATAAAGACTTCTAAACACAGCTTGAATGATGCACACATGAACTCAGAAAGACTAGGACAGCATGCACAGAACCTGTAAGGTTCTGCACCAGATGGGGTCCAGGAACAGAAAGAAGTGAATACATGCCCCTATCTCTAATCCAAAAAAACTATATCCAATTGATAGCCACTTGCAAATAAAAACATTAGTTTTATCTAAGTGAGTCTTAGGGAAATAAACAATTCTTAAGGGCAGGTCTCATGCCAGACACAGATGGCCAACACAAAACAAACTCAACATCTTTTTGTTAGAAGTTCTTTGTCTCATAATGTTAAGATGTATTTTTTTAAAACCTCATAGGTCCTTTGTGTATATATTGTGTTTTCAGGTTTTGTGTTTTTCTTGGATTCCTTTGTATTCAAATGTGTGTGTTTATACATCTATATATGTTTCTTGTGTTTTTGCTTTGTGTATGTTCGGTAGTTTGTTTCGTTTTGTTTTTCTATTATGAATGAGAGAAGTTCCCCAGTTTCTAATTTAATATTTTTTGTCTTGGTATGTGGAACGGCTACTAATTTTTGTTTTAATTTTGCATCCTGCTACTTTGCTGAAAATTTAAGGACTTCAAGAAGTTTTTTGATGAACTCATCACATATTTTATTTACAGAAACAAATTATTGGCAAACGAAGAGCATGACCTAGTTTCCTATTTGTATCCTTTTTAAATTCTTTGCTATCATACTGCTTGAACTAAGAGTTTTCACACTCTATTGAACAGGAGGGCAGTAGTGAGAATAAAGACATTTTCTGTTCCTTATTTAAATGGACTGCATCAACTATGTTAGCATGCGCTTTATCGCGTTTATTTTGTTGTGGTATGATTTCTCTAAATCTGTCCTCTCTATGACTTTTATTGTGAAATGACGCTGGATTTTGTCAGAGTCCTTTTGTGCACTTGTTAAAATAAGCATGTGATTTCTGTTTTTATGTTCACTTATATTATTTATTACTCTTATTTGTTTGCCAATCTCTGAGATAAAACCAGAATGATCATTTTGTTTTTGCAGTCTCAGTTCCAGTGATATACATAGTTACTACTATTTTTCTCAGATACAGGAAGTGCACCTCAGAATTATAAACCAGCGATACATTGAGGGCCACACAGATCAGCTTGCCATAGGTGTCGTAGAGATTCCATCTTGGAATTTTCTGAGATCATGGCATTGCTCTGTCAATGTTAGAATAGTAAAGCTGAGTCTGCTTCAAAGTCTTAGCTTTACAGGTAGGGAATGAAATCTCAAGATGGTAAGAAATTGCTTGAAGATCCAGCGTTAACTATTTTTTCCTTCTAAACTAGTATACTTTCTCTATTAGCCTCCAAATATTTTTACAAGTAAAGAGAGAATAACTTCCTTTTAAGTGTACGTAGTCATCCTGGCAACCCCTTCTCTTTCACTGAGTGATGACAGTTTCTACTCATAATTTACCCCCTCTCCATTTTCTTCTTTGCCCCAAGTTCCCAGTTTCTTCATAGCTTTCTCTGGGAATCTCCAGGTGAATTTACCTAGATAAAAGAATCAAAATCAAATACTACCGCTTAACAATTAAATTGCCAACATTGTTCATACATTTTCTGACTCATTTTAAAGTATGCTATTCCTAGCAATTACTTTCTTAGACTAATTTTTAGTGTTGTCTTATCCTTTAACTTATTTTATTATAGGGTCTATTTGCTTCTGATTCCAGTATTTTTAACTCTGAACTCTTTCCTGAGTTTAGGGTATACTTTCTCAAGTGTTTCTCCAATGTATCTTTCTGGGTACACTGTGTTTATCAACTACAACAGATTGTTTTCAAAAATTCTTTTCAAACCACCCCCTTGCTTTATTTATCTACATTGTTGGTTTTTAGTAAAGATTTTTACTACTTCTCGGTGACTGAAGTATACTCTTCATGTCATCCTTTATTTTCTTCAGTCTACCAACTTTTCATAAGATTACCTCTAAGAATCATAAGATACCTCTAAAAATACTTCTCAAATTAGCCATATGATTCCTCCTTTTACATTCCTCACTGAGGCCATGTCTTAACCTATAATCTAGTGTCCTTGCACTCATATTTGATGTTGGTTTACAGGAGAGTGTGTGCACCTATTGAGTTTCTAAATTGTGTGAAGGCACAGTGCTAAGTATAAGGCAATGAAACTAAAGATACTAATCCTTAAGTTTGGATAGCTTAATTTATAATAGAGGTATGGATTTATTTAGTTTTTTCCTTTTGTTTTTATATATTGTTTCTAATTCCATTCCTGCTATCTTCTATTTTTCATATTTATGAGAAAAACACAGTAGAAACAGTTAAGGACTTGTGATTTTTATACATAGCTTTCAGATACAGTGTTCTTGTTTTTTTGGATGAGAATCTGAATCTTCTCAATTTTTCTCAAGTTTAGTTGTCTCCCAGTGTCTTTGGGCATTGATTTCAGCATTCTATATAGGCACCCAAAATTTGAGCATGCTTAAGTCTCTTGCTAAAAAGGCAGTGTATTTAAGGTGATTTCTAAGCTTCTAATCTATACCTTAGTGTCTCTATTTAAGTATCTCTTGATGACTTACAATGTCTAATTAAGTGAAAAAGCTATGCAAATAGTTGTATTTATTGGATAATAAAGAGTGCCCATACATGTTCATGGTTGTAGACAGACTGCGCTTTCACTTCGTGACCACCCAGACCCAAATAATCACACAGAAGATATATTAAGTGCAACACTGTTCAGTGCAAGGTTCAGGTGTATTTCTAGATAGCTCTGGCTTAAGTTAACCCATTTCTATTAGACAATATTTACCCACGTGGCTTGGTACCTTTTATCAGTGCAGCATTTTCATTTTATTTCCACTGCATCTGGGTGGCAACTGACTCTGCCTTTCCTCTTCCCAGAATTCTCTTAGTCTGGTTGTCCCGCCTATACTTCCTATGTATCTACTGGCCAATCAGCGTTTTATTAAACCAATACAAGTGACAAATCTTTACAGTGTACAAAGGAATTATCCCACAGCACATGGTTTAAACATTAACAAAATGTATTTGATCTTCAGTTGGTTGAATGCTCAGATCCATGGAGGGCCCAGAAAAAAATAAAAATACTGCAAAATTTTAAATAAGCTGTAGTGTTAAAAATATTGTCATTTGTTAGTGTAGAATATATGCTTCTTTCTTAAAGTTTTTATTATTTTAAATTATGTATTTTTAATGAGGGGCAGTATGTGCACATCAGTGCAGGCGCCATCAGAGGCAAGAAGCATTGGGTCTTTCTTAGAAATGAAGTTACAGAAGGTTGTGAGCCACTGGATATGGGTGCTGGCAACTGAACTTGCCTGTTGTGCAAGCAAAGTACATGTTCATAACCCTCTTAACTGTTGAGCCACTGCTGCAGTTCCCGCCTGCCAATTTCTACTTTGTTCTCATGGCTCATTTCAAGTCACTCTCTTCTTAAAACCATGTACAAAAATCTTTTCCTGGAAAATTCTGAGGGCTTTTAAAGAGAATCCTTAATTTGCTAGAGAAAAAAAATGGTCAATCAAAAAAATAGACAACACATCCTCCAAACTCCACCCAAATATAAAACCTCAATAATTTTTACCCACACAGCTATGAAAATTGGCTGGTAGCTTTAACTCAGTCCCTTCTCTGTTGCTGATAGGTACACACTGGTGGATATTTTGCGTGCCATCTTACTTTCTTTAGAAGCCATGATTGAAGATCCCGAGCTGCAAGTAAATGGATTTGTTTTGATCATAGACTGGAGTAACTTTACTTTCAAGCAAGCCTCCAAGCTCACACCAAGTATGCTGCGACTTGCCATTGAAGGCCTTCAGGTAAGGGTATATTGATACCATTTCCTTGTCTTATGTACTTTACTTGTCTAATATGTTAGGATATTGGATGTCTTATGGAATAATGAATAAAAAGCAAAAGGGTATAGTTTGTATTTTTAGCACAAATCTTAAGGACAATACTGGAACAAAATATTGAACAAGGAAAGTACAAGAACCTTCTAAGAGGTGAGGTCTGCCTGCTCTAAGTCTATACATAAGTATAAGGGTTGAATGAAGGTTTTTGTGTTGACAGTCAGAACATGTAACTGTATATTTTTGGTTTTGATGTATTAGTATTTAGGCTTGTTTTTTGTTTCATTTCATTTTCTGGGATGCGAGTAATTTAACAAAACTTTACTTAACAACTCTATAAACTAATGAACTTGAGACTGAATTATGCTTTCTTGTCTATAATTAATAATCAATGACTTTACAGCTCCTTAAGGTATAGAAATCTGTTTTGTAATATCTCTTCAGATGTAATTGGAGTTATTGCTTTCTTTTTTTTGTCAGTAGAAGGGGTGGTAACATGTAAGTTATGCAGCAATAGTGAGTCTTTCTAGGGAATAATATTTAACTTGTATGGAATCATAAATGGGGAAATGAGTCCTTTGTGTGCCATTCATAATCCTGCTATTGGTAAAGTCTTGTTAACTTTTAGGATATTCTTTGTGAAGGCTCAAAAATGTGAACCTATTTTCATCTTGTCTGAAGGTCAGAGAGTTTTAGCTTGCTTGAAGCTTTTAACATCGAGTGTAGCTACACACTCTGACCTAAGTTGTGGTTACTTGGTGTTTTAGACATTAAGATGGCCTCTACAGGTAGATCCACTCCACCCTGACCAAAGGTCAGAGAATTCAAGCATACTTCTGTTCCTTCTTTTGAATGAAGAGGTTTGACATAAGGAGTTGTTGTCTTCAAGGTACTTGTTCTGGGGCGGGGATTCACTACCTAAACAATAGAATGCTTTTCTCATGAATTAATGGCTTGATGTCTCAAAGTATTGAAGCAAGTAATTGTTCTAGCTGTCCTACGTATCATGTCAGAACAGTATTTTGCCTTCTCCCCACTTCCATTGTATTGGGGTATAAATGTGTATAAAAATTAAATGCTATAGCTTTTCAATAATTAGTGGAACTCCCTTCTAGTACTAGCCTATGCTTCTGTTTTATTATTTTCACTCGCATCTTCTTTCTCTCTACTTATTTTTCTAATCCCATGCCTCTAACCTGACAAGTAGTATCTTTGTTGAAGCTGGTCTCCAACACTTTTCCGTTTTCTCTCTCTGTCCTGAATTCCACTTGTTTAATTTTTAGAACTAGTTTAGAGCTCCTAGAACATTTATAAGTTTACTAAAATAATATTATTTAGTATTTATTGTATTCCCAACACATTCTAGAAGTATGTAGGTTAACATTTTCCTCAATCAGAATATCTCTTATTCTAAAATGACAAATTACATATTTAATGTTCCCTTAGGAAAAATACTGCACTTTCTTGAGATGATAAATAAACCGAAACAATATTTATCTCACTCTATCTTTGTTAGTTTCTGCAGGCAACTTAATCGATAACCACTGACCTCTTAGCAATGGTGCTTCCTCCAGGCTGCAGGACATATTAACAAATTTAGTTCACAGTTTTTGAGCTGTCATTGTACTGAATCAGGCACACTGATCTCCACATAGGTTTTCCATGAAGCAAACGTCCTGACTTGCTCTTGGTGAGCCAAATTTGCTGCTGACTTATTCTTTTATAACTTCATAGAGACACTAAATAAGAACACAGAGAGGACAAGGATAATGCATATTGTACAATGTGCATATCATACATTCTGCCCCTTTCTGGCAATCCATAAAGTGTTCTTCAACTTGTGAAGAAATTATCACCAGCAACCAGTTAATACAAACTGGTCACCTCAGCCAATTATTATCTCTATTTAGCATGGGTCTCATTTTTATTTATATGGAAGCTGAACTAGGCTTTCTGTTATAGGGAAGATGGAGAACTCATGTACATCCAACACGTGCTGGATGAAATACACTTTATTAACTTCACTAAGTCATTGATAGAAACGAGCTTCGGGATTTAAAGTAAGCTCTTGTGATGACTGTCAGTGCCTTTACTGGTTGGTGTGAACCTCACATGAGCTACAGTCAGTCAGATTAAAGCTTCATTTGTGTCTAGAATGGAAATGTTTTCTATTTTCCTGTACAGGCTTTCTTGTACATATTTCTTCTTTATTCTGCATAAATTACTCAAGCACCTATTTTCTCCAAAATGAACATGTGGTAAATAGGCCTAAAACATTTATAAGAACAACCAGGAAATGTTTAAAAGAAAGGTCTTCCTGAGAATATATTTTACACAATATATTAGTCATTGTTCTGCTGCTGAGAAAAAGCACCATGACCAAGGCACATATTGGAGAAAGAATTTATATGGATTTATAGTTCCCAGGGGGTTAAAAGTCCATGATGGCCAAATGCAGGGGCATTGTGGCTTGAGCAGGAAATTGAGACTTCAGTACTTGAACCAGAACACAAGCAGAGAAAAAAAAGTAGAGATTTTGAGTCTTTAAATTCTCAATAATAAATTCTCAATAAATTACATCCTACAAAACAACACCTCCTAAACCTAACCAAACAACCCTACCAACTGAGCTCAGATACTCAGACATCTGAACCTATGGGAGTGGATTTGAACCACCACACAGGGTACTAAACTTTAACTCCAAATTATCTTCAGTTAAATTATTTTTTTCTTGAATCTGTGTCTATACAACTACCTCTAAAATAGTGGTGATTAATCATCCTAATATTGTTGAAAGTTTTCCATTATGACACACCTAAGCTTACAGTTAGCTTCATAATGAAGTAAGAAAACAGAGTTTTCAAATTAAGTCTCTAATTTAGCTTGCATTTACTATGTGGAAAAAAAACTATTACTGAGCCCTGTTTCATATTCAAATCAGGATATAAAATTAGCTGTTTTTCAAGATAAACATGAGTAAAAATGTGTATGAAATAGAGACACACAATTTTATAAACCTCTCCATAAAGTTATTTGAACCAAGACTACCACCACTGCCAATGTAAGTGTAAGCCCCCTCCCCCAACTAAATCAACCAGGGAAATTAAGAAATCTGAAGGTTTTTAGTAGCTCAGCAGTAGTATACTGCAATTCTGCAATAATGTGACTTTTACTTAGATAAATATAAATACTATTCTAAGGTGTTGAACCAAAAATAAGAAAGGCTACCAGTGAGCCTTATGGAAGATGGGAAGTTTATTTTAATGAGGCCTTTTATGAATGCATGTTATTATTTTGAAGAGGTCCTATCTATCTTCTTGATTCATCTATGTAGTTTGTCTTTATATAATTACCCCCCATTTTTCCTGAAGAAAATTATTTTGAATGACTTGGATAGAGTTAGGATATCATCCCCACATTATACAGATACATGGGAAGTACTGTAGGTTCACCTGTGATCCTAGTACAAGGTCGCCTGAGAGACCATATGCAAGGATGGGTGCAGGATATGCTCAGGAGCCAAGCAGATCTTGATCCAGATGGCAGCCCTGCTGCACATCAGGTACTTGTGAAATTGCATACCTTGCTTGAATCTCATTCTAGGTCTTTACACTAATTTAAAGTGTCATTATGAATAATACATCTTGCACCTTGTAGGTGATATCTTAAGCTAAAGTTGGTGAGGATCAGATGATTTTCAGGTAACTTTTTTTTTTAGTTATAAGGATAGATTGTTTCCTTTTTGAGAAATTCAAGAATTGAGAAAACCAGCAATTTCTCAATCTGAGATGTAATTGATTGACTTTGGAAATTTAGTCCCTTTTTTCCCTTGGTGCTCATGTTGTATATAAATAACTAAATTTTTAAATGTTTGTTCCCTGTGGTTAAATAGCCTCTATATACTTCACAGCGGATATAAAATAAAATACTCTTTCAATTGGGAAGTAAGAAAAAAAGAGAGATTATTTCTCTTGGATCAATTTAGCATTTAGTTCTTTGATGAAGCACTCCAGCCATAAATGTAAAGGTGCTGTTTGTGAAGATAGTGTTGGCTTTGAATGTTGTGTAAAAGTTTGCTAAGAAGACAAGGACATGAAGGAGATTTAAGCAAGGGGACTTTGAACAACTCAACTCAGAAGTAGAGAGAGTTGGGAATACATAATAAATCCATTCCTGTGACTACAGGAGGAAATGAAAAAAGGAAGATGAACTTGGGGAGGCAGGCCATGACCTGGATCACTGGGATAGAAGATTTCAATCTATGGCATTTGGCCAGTGCTCTCCAGACAGGAGAATTGGGGGTGGGGAAATGTCTTGATCACTTTTCTGCTTTGCAAAGATTTTCTGAGTAGAAGAAGAAATGGGGCAAAAGAATAAGAAACTGGATCTTGAGAACCCCCAAATTACCCCTAAGTTAATCAAGTTCATTTACAGAGTCGGAAGTGAAAGTTCAACTTAAGGCACTTAGCCAAATTTTCTCACTGAATACTTAGTACTCAGTCCGTATTACCTGTGTCCGGACATCAGTGCCTCTCCAAAGTCTCGTTCCCAGGGATTTCTGTTGTTATTGCTGATTTCTGGCTTAAAACAAAGAAATATTAGGTGGCATCAGCTTAAATTAACTCCAAATCCTCACATTTAAATACAGGCGAAAGGTCCATAATATGGAAGTTTACTTCTAGTGAAAGAAGTCACAAATGACTGTCCTGGTTTTTGTACTTTGTATTTTGTCAACAGTTTCCAGATCCATAATCTGTTCTTTGGTGAATAACTTCCTTGACTGCCTACTGACTCAATTCTCTGAGGGATAAGGTACAGACAGGTTTTGTTAGCATCCAGGAGATCTTTTAAGAATATCATTATACATTGACAAGGTATTTAGTTTTAACACAAAGGGGGTTTTATATATTTTGTTTTTAAAGAATATCAAACATTTCCAAAATATAAAAGGCATCAAATGTTTTGATCAACATAGTACATTTTCTTGACAAATATGGTCAATATTAGCTCTGCTTGAAAGAATATATTTAAGCTTTTTTGGAGAGAAAGAAAAGAAAATTCTCTTACCACTTAGAAAAAGTTAATTGATTAGTGTAGTCATGGAAACAGGAAGTTTCATTTAAAAATCAATATAAGATTTAATGAATGTGACCTATAGAGGGAAGGCTCCTTCCTGGGAATCCCATTAAAGCAAGAAAAGTTTGGAAATACCTGGAACAGATCAGTCTTTGAGCTTGGAGTGAAATGAGGATATACTTTTTGAATGTCTTTTATTTCTCTTGATCTATTAATTTCTTGGGTACTTCTTTAAGCAATTTATAAACATTTTAAAATGTGCTCTCCTCCCCCCAGTGTTGTTTGCGGCCTCTCAGATATGCCTTTCTGTTATTCTCCTTGGTGCTATCCTGCTGTGTCTCTGTGGTTTTGCTTTCACAGTTGCCCTGGAATCCCCTAATTCCATCTACATAATGCATCCAAGGCATGCTTGCCAGCAAAGGGGTTGGCTGTGACAAGGGGCTGAATAGCTCTTTGATTGCTACATAAAACACAGATGTAGGACCATTGTAAAGTACCTAACATGGTGCCAGCTACTCTAAGATTCCTTATTAAGTAGGACTTGAGAAAGAATAAAGAATATGTTGTCAATTCATTGGCTCTTTCATTTGACTCAAGGACCTTGCTAATGCAGAGAGCTCGGATAATTCATGCAAAAGGCAGAAAGTGCAGCCACTACACATTCTGATTCTGACTCTTTGGAAGGCCAGTTACACATGGGGAATCTTGCCAATGTTATAGTACACGCTAACAACTTGGAACATACCTGTTGAAGGCGAATGAGTAAGGAGCTCTGTTAACTTCAGTGTAGCCTTAGTGTATTTAGCCTTCCAAATCCTACATGTTAATGTGAGTAGCTATGAAGCCATATGTGTGCATGCACATGTGTGAGGAGGTTAATCAAGAATAAGAAAAGAAAAGAAATATTGATGGACTTAGGGTTTCATCGGAAACCTAGAGTCTGTTCTTTGTGGTGCTTGCTAGTAGTTTTCAGGCACACAGCATTTGGACAATAGAAGACTCCTCTTGCTTGCAAACGACCTTTGAATTATAAGGCAGGATTGACTAGACAGTGTTGAAATGATACTTAGCTTGAAAAGCAACAAACGGTCTCAGGATCTGTATTCATTCAGACAGCTTAAGGGAGCAGCATTTGCTTCCACATTTTGTACACACAGACAGAACCTGTCTGTCAGAAACAAGGCAGTGTGGGGAAAAAGTCACATTTTTCTTATCACATGCATAGCTGTCTGAGCTAAGTATGCTTCCTTTCAGGAAGTTGTTACCGAGCCTGAAACAAAGTGAGTGAAAATACTGAAATCGCTTGATTTTGTGGTGTGAGAATATGTTTTGGCTGAGAGGAGAGAAGCAGGGAGCTGCTTCCCTTAAAACCTGACATTAGGTATATAAAAGTTATATATAAATTTAGTTCAATGAGCTGGTCAAGACATTGATAATAGTATACACTAGTGTTTCATATATAGACTCACACATATGTAAGTATATATATAATATATATTTATACACATACACATATATAGGATCTACATTTTTACTAGATCAGACTGCTATTCATTTCCTTTGTTTAACAGCAAAGTGTGCTCAAAATACCTAATTGTGAGGAACTAGGCATTAAATTTGAACAAATGCAAAGATTTCTGTGCTGTAGAGTTATTTAACACATATTTTCTGACTCAAAAAGCAGTAGTAACTACCAAGAAGTCTTAATATGTGTCCTCTTTGAACTGATGACAAAGAGGCTTATTATCAATTTCCTTCAAGTAGTCGAACCAATGAAACTACAAAAAGGAAAGAAATTACACCTTTTTTTGTCTGAGCCATTGAGATTTTAATGAATGAAAAGGAAATAATTATCTATTAAGAAAACTCAAGGATCCAATGAAGTATTCTGAATCTCATTTCTTTAACTAGGTTTAGATGTATTTTTAGCCAGAAGATAAAGATGAATGAATATAGTTTTTCTCTCTTACTCATTACAGCAGCAGCATAAATGCATCATGCATTCTTTCCTCTTAGCAGAACCTCATTTTAATCAGTGTCTTCAAATCAAAGATGCAAAATGGTTGGGCTGAGGACATGACTCGGAGGGCAAAGTGCTTTCTGCACAAGCCTGAGGAACTGAACGGGAAGAATTCACAGAACCCACTTAATAGCTGGAAGGACAGCATGAGTCCTGCAATCCTAGCGCCCTTCAGACACTGGAGGTAAACAAGAGAGTCCCCAGTCAACTAGGTGAAAACAGCAGAAACACTGTCACAAACATGGTGTAAAACTGACACCCGAGGTTGTCCTCTACCTCCACACTCTGTGGCTCTTGTGTGCCTGCATTCTCATACATGAACACACAGAGATATGCATGTACATACGTACAATGCCAAACGTGAACATCTACTTAAACTTTTATATATTTATGACTTGAGTGGCAATGGGTCTATATAAAGGTAGTATATATTATACTTACACACTTAGCCTTCAAATTAATACTCAGCTCTCCTTTAGAATTTTTAATCCTGAGTACTTAATTAAAATATTTTGAAATATCAGTGAAAGTGTTATTTTGGGGGTTTTTTATATTTAAAATTCTGCTATCGTATTATCTCATTGGTGAATAAAACTCTGATTCTATTCACGTAACATGGTTCTGGAAGTGAAAATACTCTCCATCCCTCATTGTCATTCTTCTGAGAGTCATTTTCCACCCTAATGTGCCTACTTTTCTTTTCTGCAACTGAAGAAGCCATAATAAAGGCATAAGAGGAATGCCTCCTTGGAGGATTTCCAGGGAAATCTTTGATGCACAGCTAATAGTGTGGTGTTTCTGTAGCCTGAAGTGGACTGCATTTGAAACCCCACAATCAAATGAGATAGCAAAATGTGAGAAAAGTACTTAAGTGAATGCTGGATGCTGTAACTGACAAGCCAAAGTATATACCTCAGCTCAGCCATCTCTTACATGAATTCTGTAGGCATCTGCCATCAGCAGCCATTGCTGCTCCTGACTCAGTGGCCTGGCTTTCTTCCTCCTCATTGGCTGCCGTCTTCTGCATGTGCTTCCCAGTGACTCTGCTCACTCTCATTCACTGACCTTGCCAAACGGCAAACATGAAGGATCACTGTCACAGATCCCACAAGCAGGGTTTTCAAGTAGTTCACATGTTGCCTTTGGCATTCCCTTTGCTAGAACTGAAGTAGTGAATGCCCACTGTTGCAAAGGAAGAAGCAAAGCATCCCTGTGATACCAGGGAGAAGAGGGATCCATGCTGACCAATGAAGTAACTTTGATGACTCTTCAATGAGCCCTTTAAGGAATGTTTTGCTTATTTTCCATGAAAGGAAGAGATAGCAATTAGACCGTCTTTCAAGGAACTCCAGTTTCTATGTTCAAATCCAAAGGAATAAATGCATCATTTCTACAATCCATCCCATGTCCTGACTACCATTTCTTGTCTAACTTGCACAATTTGCAGGCAATCTCTACCTTCCTGTATTAGTACAATATATCCTTCCAATAGCTATGATGTAAAGAATTCTGCATTCCAAACATTACTTTGGTTCTGAAAATGATAAGAACATCCTAACGTTTTGAATTTAAAAGGAGAAAAGTAAATCCTCTAAATTGTCTCCCCCATGCTCTAGTGCACATATGTGTTAATGTGGGTGTGTGTACAATGGAGGTCAAAGGTTGATGGTGGTGTCTTTCTCCACTGCTCTCCACTTTTTCTTTGAGACAGGCTGTCTAGTTGAATCTGGAGCATATCAATTCTGGTAGGCTGGTTAGTCGATGAACTTCAAGGATGGGCCTGTTCATTCTCAGAGATAAAGTGTAATTTATTCATTTATTTTTTAACATAATTTTTTAACATAATCTCTATTAATTCTTTGGGTATTTTGCAACATGTACCCCAGTTCCACATACCTCCCAGTCCCTCCATACCTTCCCCTTATGCCTGCATCATGCCTCCCAAATCCCCCCCTTAAAATCAAAATGAAGCACACTCAAATAAACTACCTCACTTCTTTGTCTTTCCAACAACTTTTCATTCATCCTAGGGACACTGGGTGCCATGTCAGGCACTATATCCTTTTGTCCAATCAGACCCACTCACAAAATGTTTATTGCAATGACTCATTGACCTGGTTCAAGTCTTCTAGCCTTTTGCACACCATCATCCATGGACCCTCACTGAAAATCCTCTTGGACATCCTGCTGTTGCCCCAAGTCACAGTCACTCTTTCAGAGGACACTTCAGATACTTCAGCAGGTCCTAGATGTGTGAGATGTTAGTGTGGAGCAATTGAAGGCCCAGGATGTGGGTCTGGGTGATAGTTGAGCTGGTCAATTCTGGCCACTGGGACCACACCCCTCAGGGGAGTTGTGGAGCCAGCTCTTGTAGGCTCATGTCATAGAGGCCAGCTCTTCCATGCCCAGGGGATGGGGAAGGACCATCTTTCCTGAGTGTGGGGGCAAGCTATTTCACGGGGAGCAGGGCTAGCTCTCCTACTGTAGTGTCCAGTTAGGGGCAGGGTCAGTTATCTGAGGTATGGGGTTGGCTCAGCACAGCCCTTGAATTTCAACATGCATGGTTTCTATGACCCCTGTTGCAACATGGGCCGTAGATATCATCAAAGACCTCAGCTTCAGCTTGACAATGAAGTCAGATATGCTCCTCAGTGGTCCGACCACAGCCAGTGTATGTATTGATGTTCATGTCCACAGTGACACCAAAGGCCACATGGATGCCTGCGATCTATGTCAGACCATGCTGTTGTCTGAGAACTGTGACACCACGTGGCAATGCTGACCGGGGTTGCCTACACTACTGCACTGGGCCATGATGTTATCTAGGCCTGTGCTGCTGCCTAGAGCCATGTCTGGGTTTTTGTTCCAGCAACCGCCGGGTTCTGGGTTGATGGATGTGGCTCCTATTGTCATAGAGGGCTTTATAGATGCACAGGGTCTGTCTGGACCTGAGACCAGCCACCTAAGACCCTGTTGGTGTTCGACGGCCTGGCTGCTACTTGAGCTTATGAACTGGGTGGCCTGAGGAGCCACTGAGGCCATGGTGACATCTGGGCCTGACCTGCAGCTGAGAGCTCAGGTTTTAAATGCCTGCCACCACGAAGGGTTTTTCCACACCTTCTGGAGATCTAAACTCAGATCCTCATGCGGGAGCAGCAGACACAACCATCTTCCTAGCTTCCATCCTCTAAATGTTCACGATGACTTCCAGGAACGCTGTATTCTTGGTTCTCTAGAGAACAGGAACCAATACAATGCAATAGATACAGTGAGAAAAAAAATGTGTCTGGGAGTGCCTGGGACTTACAGACAGACAGAGCTGTTTTAGCTCTAGTCTGAAGGTTAGGGAACTCAGAGATTCAGAAGTGTCTGTGGTACAAGACAGGATCTGAACCCAGGACTGAAGGAAGGGAGATATTAAACCACAATCTCAGGCAGAGTGAGAAATGGAGAGAGGGCATGTGGGAGGAATTTCCCTTTTCTTTTATTCTGTCTTTTATACAGGCTTTCAGTGGATTGAATGGAGCCCACATAATCAGGTTTTATCATTCTAAATTCACATCTTAGTCTTTCCTAAAGTCAGCACCACAGATACCCAGAGTACACATTTAGATAAATTCTGGATACCTCTTAGTCCCTTTAAGTTCACACATTATATCTATTCTCTTCTTTGTTGAGACAAGGCCTCTCTATGTCTCACTGGTTGTCCTGGAGCTCGATATGTAGACCAGGCTGCTTTAAACTCACAGAGATCTTCATGCATCCATCTCTCGCCAGTGCTGGGTGTGTACCATGATTGACTTCTCTCAACTTTGATATGGGTGAAAATGAGAACATATTTTTCCTTGCTGTAGTATTTATCTAGACTGGAGTAGTTACTGCTTAAAAGTCCTATGTGTTGTTGATATACACTCTTTCTGACATGTGGAAAGATGAGAGTGAGCTTTGTTTCCTAAAGCTTATGAGCATTTGCTCTGGGGTATGTGCTGCAGAGTCATATTTGAGCAAGTACCTTGATGCTAGACTGGGTCATGAGTTTTTACCTAGTGTGCTTCACTACTCCTGTGCAAGTGTCTCAGTTATTCTTTTCTGATATTTTTGAGATGACATCTCCAAGACAGTGTCTATTTTTGGTCTTAAATTTGATACATAGCACATGTTGGCCTTGAACTCTTCTTTTTTCAGCTTTTATCCCAGGAGTTCTGGGATTGCAGGCACAGAGTGCCATCCCTCACTTTTATTCTTAAGAGGAGGAACAGAGAAAGATATGGTTACCTTTCTTTGGAACAGAAATAAGAGTTACCTATATTTTTCCTCTCATGGAATTTATTCAAAATATCTGATGCATTAATGTAATTTTACTTGTTTTGGTTATTTGTAAATTAGTTTTAGTTTGTACCTTTGGCAGTCTTTTCTGTCATTTAATTTTCTGGATAGAGATAAAAATTATCTTTTAAACATCAATTAAGAAGTCAACCCTTTACCTAGTTTTTGATCACAAGATCACAAAAATGAAGGACAAGAGGCACTGTTTTTACCAATTCTCTAAGACATAATTATTTTTCTGAATAACAATAATAAAATGATGGTGATGGTGGTGATGAAGATGCTAATGCTCTTTGACATGCATGAAATTTTAGAGTATATTTCCTTATGGGGTGAGATATGTAATACACTTATTCCCCAAATTCAGAATTCCAACGGACACACTAAAATTGATGATAAATAAATCTGGGCAGATTGAACTCACTCTCTATACCTGAGAATGTCATTTTCATTTGCAAATAGGCAGTGATTTAGGTAGATGGGATACTTTATTACCTAGCTTCATAATAAGATCACAGAAAGATTAAGTTTGGTAAACTTACAACCTTTCTCAAGAGAGTCAAGGAGAAGCTCATTATTCACCACATAGAACCAGAGTGTGAATTCTCAGAACCCATGTGAAAATGCAGGCATAATGCGGGAAAGTCAGAGCTTAAGACATGGAGAAAGTAGGATGCTGGGGCTCTCTGCCCAGCCAGTGTAGCCCACCAGTGAGCTTCAAATACAGAGACCTTGGATCAAAAAATAAGGTGGTATGGGCTTGAGTTATGGCTCAAGCTGTAAAAGAACTCACTACTCATGAATGAGGATGTGAGTTAATATCTTTAGCACCCATGCAAAAGTGAGGTATGTCTATACATACCAATAATCTTAGTGCTGTGAGAAAGGGGATTAGGAGAGAGTAGAAACAAGAGACTCTCTTGTGCTGGCTGAGCAGCAGTTTAGCCAAGAAAATAAATTCAAGGTCAATGAGAGGTCCTTGATAGAATAAGGAAGAGAGTTACAGGGAAATACACCCAACGACCTTCTCTGATATGCGAAGATTTGTGCACACACATGATGTGGGATTCCCCTCTGTATGCTGTGAATCCCATTGCTTAGAAGAAACTGGCTTGGCCTGATAGGGTAGAGTAGAGCTAAGCAGGGAAAAACTAAACTAAATGTTGGAAAAAAGGAGGTGGAGTCAAGGAGAAGCAATGGTGCTGCCGCCGGAGACAGACACACCGGAACCTTGCTAGTAGGCCATGAGCCTCATGGTAAAATATAAAATACAAAAAAATGGAAATGGGTTAAATTAAGATGTAAAAGCTAGCCAATAATAGGCTAATAGGCCAAGCAGTGGTTTAATTAATATGGTTTCTGTGTGGTTATTTCAGGAGTCTGGGCAGCCGGGAAACAAACAAGTGGCCTTCTACAACACATGCACATATACCTTCACACACATGTTCATGCATGCACATACATTAAGTCACACAATAAAGTGGAAACCAATTGAGAAAGGCATGCTGTTGAACTCTGGCTTCGACACACAAACAAGCACACACGTATATATCCTTCACACATGCACACACAGAAACACTTTTATGTATACAAACACACACAGATATACACATAAGGAAACGTAGACAAGAAGACAATAAAATGAAATTAACAGGGTGAGGATAGTGAGTCCAATAAATTTCAAATATCATGCCTAGTTCCTAACCTGGACCAGTTTTCAGACTCCAAGTTCATGAAGTAAAGAATGTAAATTTACACACAGAAGAACATGTATCTTAAGATAATTTTTAAATTATTTTTTACTTCTTTTTTATTTTTGAGAGGATCTCATGTAATCTAGGCTAGCCACAAGCTTCTTCTATAACCAAGAGTGGTTTCTGGTCCTCCTGTCTTCTTGTCCTCTGTGTTGGGACTGAAGGGTATACATAATCATATCCAGTTTATATGGTTTTGGGAATAAAACTTTTGGCCTTATACAGGCCAGACAGACACTTTACAAAGTAATTTGTACCTCCATTTTCATTTAGATCCACAGCCATTTATTTGGATCAGAGCACATTGGAATAAGGAAGTTACACAGCCATTTCAAGGGCAATTGAACACAGGAACCAAAGTGCCACTCATATCTGGTGACATAAAACACCTTAAATAAAATACTCTCTCTACATTGGAGTGGAATTCACAGGAATGGATGAAAGTTTACACATAGTTTGTCCTCTTGATCCACAGGCTCATATCAAGCTCATCCCACTCCTTTCTGGAAAAAAAAATGCATTGCAAGGAGGAAAGTCTTTGAGACCAATAGTTTTAGTGAAAGCTGAGTTATGTATAACTTTTTTCTTTTCACAATTCCAATGTAAAACAAACTCAACAGGACACTGGGGTTGCTGTTATGGAAGGTATGAGCTTGTTATATGAAGCAAGTAGAGGCGCATAGCATGAAGGGGTTGATATACGTAGGGTGTTGCTCAGACTTCTCTCTAGAATCCAGGGAGTTATTCTTCCAGGGACCAGATGCTGATGGGTTAATCTAGTGTCTTAGCTGTTTTGTCTCTGTGAAGAGACACCATGACCCCAGCAACTTTTATAACAGAAAACATTGGGCCTGGCTCAGAACATTGGTTCAGAGATTTAGTCCATTGTCATCATTGGCAGGGAGCATGAAAGCAAGCAGGCTGACATGGTGATGGAGAGTTAGCTGAGAGCTCTACATATTGATCTGCAGGCAACAGAAAGAGACAGTGAGCAACTAGACCTGGCTTGAGTTTCTGAAGCCTCAAGGCCATACTCCCAAAAAGGCTACCCCTCTGATTAGTACCATTCTCTATTGGCCTATTATTGGCCTATGAGGTATGAGGACCATTTTTATTCAAACTACCACACTTAAGTTTTTTTTTTTAATAAGTAATGTATAGAAGGAACTACTTTCTCAGATTTATTTCCCTAAGAGGTCTACAAGCACAAGTAATCAGAGGACCATATAAATACAAATACATTGTCTTCTTTCCTCCATTCTGAGTAGCGCTGCAGGATCCCACACCAGAGCATTTCACAGGATAAGCCGAGGCCTTTGTTACAGTGGTTGGATGTCTCTTTCTACTTAGCTATGCTTCCCTGGATTCTGATGAGATTTGTTCTTGAGCTATGGTAGATGTTCTTTTCATGTCAGGGATAATTCTTGATTGCAGAATTTATAAATAATATGGGAAATGTTACATAGAGTGTTAAGTGGAATATGACATATGCACCATAAATTAATGTAAAACATTGCCATATTTATGTTGCTAATATATTCAATGAGGGAGAGGAAAAAATACTTTTGAGTAGAAAAAGTGATGCGCCCAAGTGGCAAAAGTAGGATGAAATCTTATCTTTTCTGCTCTGACTTTCCAGGCATCACCATTTTGGAATATAGTATTTCTACTCATAGAGATACTTTCATTCAAAGAGTTGTGATGCACAGTACAAAATAAAAAGTCATTTAACAAATAACTAAGCAATGTGCCATGTTTGAAAGAGAGTTTCCGTTTAAAAATAATAGCATAATTTGATGTGTTAGTGAATAAAATGAGCACAGCTGCAGCTGTTCATCTTAGACAGCTTTGCCATGCTTGGACAAGTCATTGTTAGCATCCTGATGGCTCGTGTCTGAGTTCATAGCCCCCAAGAAGGTTACATCAAGACCCAGGGAAACGTGATCAACAGAAATCCAAACATATATTGGTGAAAAAAATCACACATCCTTTAGAAAGCTTGTTTTTGAAGCCACCAGACACATATAAAATGCCAAATATAGTGCTAATATTAAACTCAGCATATGCTAAGCAGTTGTTGGTTAGAGGAAGAAAGTTGAATTTAGTACAGTAACCATCAGTAGCATGATTTAAAATATGTTTTTTTGCAGTGACAGAATAACACAGCTATGAAAGAAATAGGTTAATGATGATAAAGACCATCTTATTAAGACACACATGCTTTTACTATATATGTTGTTATTTTTATAGGTTGCAATCTTGTATTATTGAAATTATTTCAAAGCACAACAAAATGCATTTTATAGATAGTTTTGTAGGTAGGAATTTCTTAAGAATGTTGCTTAAAATGTACCGATGAAATAACTAGAAAGGGTTTATGAGGGCCTTTAAAATTGAGCCAAATCTCTAAATATAGCACAATGCCTATATGAGAGACGAAGGGTGAATATTTATTTGTTTATATGTATATTTAATAATAGTGGTTACAGAAGAAGAAGCCCTGTGAATTTGGGATGGAGTGAGGATAAGTAAGCAAGAGAGATAGGAAGGAAGGAGGGAATTATTTATTTATATGTTAATTAAATAAAAATTCATAGAATGTATTTGGGGCATAATGAGGC
This sequence comes from Ellobius talpinus, assembly GCA_001685095.1. NCBI lineage: Eukaryota > Metazoa > Chordata > Mammalia > Rodentia > Cricetidae > Ellobius > Ellobius talpinus. The sequence continues at coordinate 6,933 of LOJH01002298.1, read as the reverse complement.
TTGGAAATCTCAGGTGAACTTTTGTTCTAAGAGGGTCAAGAAAGAGAAGCTGAAGAAATCTGATTGATGGAGAAAAATAGGACATTCTTTGAACTTAAACAATATACTATCATGTCTGGTGCCAAATGGTCAGCCCTAGAAACATACATACTTGTAAAACTATCTGGACTAGGTAGATTATATTTAAGAATATATATGTATATACACATACACAAACACATGCAATAGCAATTAATTGAAAAAAGAGACCACGAATTTGAAGGAGAGTAGGGAGGTATATTGGGTGGCATTGGAAGAGAGAAAAGGGAAGCAAAAAATGTAGTAAGTATAATATCAAAGATAAAAAACAGTAAAAAATAAAAACTTAATGTGTAATTTATTCTATCATGGTTTTGTTCTACTTGTCCTCATCAGGTGGCATAGTTTTAAGAACTAAAAAATTATTTTTTCCTATGAACGTGTGTTTGTGTAAGAGTATATGCACACAAGTACACATGTTCACTGTTGCTAGAACAGGGCATAATATCCCCTGGAGCTAGAGTTACAAGCAGTTGTGAATCTCCCAACTTGAATGCTGGGAGCCAAGATCAGTTCCTCTGCAAGAACAGTACATGTTCTCTACCACTGAACCATTTTCCAGCCCAAGCTCAGAGATGTGAAATAGCCTACCATAGAGATGATGGAGGGCCATATAATAATGATTGGTCATATAATAATGACAGTCTTGGTCATGTAATAATGTACAGAATTAGAGGAAACACTTCCCTTTATTGATTCCTATCTATTTTTCTTCTGTCCTTACTTTATTCTTTGTCACACACCACTTTAACTTTTTCTTTGGAAAGAGAGAAGCAGATTTGTCAAATACCTGTCACTGCTCCATACCTGTACATACTGATCACATTTGGTCTCCCAAGCACAGGTTTTCTCAGTAGATATCCATTCTTTTGCAGAGAGGAGAAATGAGGACTTACCAGAGTATTTGTTTTCTGAGCTCATCTGGCTAAAGAGATCATAGAATAATCTAGAGGTTTAGACAAAATAATGGTTTGGGACCAAATGCAGAATGTACTGAAAGAGTAATGACTTGTCTAAGTTAAATTCTTTTGTGGAAGAGATTTGCAGAAAAGGGTTTGTATTTTTACTTGCTTAGACTCAAGTGATAAATTCTGTTCACCATATGAATGTACTGCACATTTTTAGGGAAGCAAATTTATGAGAATATCAGGAAGTCTGTTGTGACACAGTCTTTCTTAGGAATGGCTGTTAAAAACAAGACTGGAATTATGGCATTATTGCTGGTATCTTAACATGGAAGACGGGAAATTTCAGGGTTCCGCCTCAAAACAATGAACTAGAGGCAACTACTAACTGCTGGGAGAAAGCCATTGGTCCTCCCAAGAGACAAGCGTCCTTGTTGATTGTCCAATGCAGCGTGGTCAGTTTTGGCACTGTATATACATCAACAACACAATGAACTTAGCATTTTGCATTTATGTATTTTTGCATACACATACATACTTATATATGTCACCATAATAATCAAAGAATCAAGTTGAGAGTGGGGGCATGAATAGAGGGAGTTAGAGGGAGGATAGCTAGGAGGGAGAAAAGGGAGGGTAACATGATGCAATTCTATTTCGATTGAAAACATTAAAAAAACAGTCATTCATTTTCTTCTAAAATCTGATCAAATATTAATAAGTCAAAATTAACTATTGTATGTTTTTCCTATGATTTTCTGGATTAATATTTAGTCCTCTATAACTATAGATTTTAATATTAAAATTTCAGACCCCAATATAATCTTCCTCAATTAATAGTAATGACATGACATCTCTTTTATCTTTTTTGTGGTATATGTGTGTTTGTGTGTGCTATGTGCACATGTATGTCTGTTTACATGTATACATTCATTTGAGAGGGCCGGCATCCTTGTGACACAGTGCAAGTGTGAAGGTCAAAGGATAATTTTAAGTGTTGATCCTTACTTTTCTTTTACTCTCTTTGCGACAGGTTTTCTGCTTGCTGGGCCCTAAGATTGCAGGGTTTCTTCTATCCATCTTTACATAAATGCTTTAAGATTATAGATGTGTGCTACTGCAGTGAGCTTTACATGGTTCTGGATATCTGCATTCAGTCCTCATGCTTCTGGGACAAGTTCTTCAACCATTAACCTGTCTTCCCATCCCATGAATGCTGTTTATTAATGTTTTATGACTATATATGGAATGTATGATTGGACAAATATAACTAAATCACTGTGAGCAGATCCACACTGCAGATGCACATGCTGTGTCAGACTTTATAACGGACAACTTAGTGTAGAGGAAAAGTTGAGAATCTTAGACTCTTAGAAATCACGTGGGCTACTCTAATGGAAGATTATTTCTGCAGTCTTAAGATACGGATTCTTCTTCTACAGGGAGTACTAAATCACTTCCTAAAGCAACATTTTTCATCTCTAAGAGTCTGGCAACAAGGATGTTTTGAACTCAGCTGAAGTACGCCCAAGGACATTCATTGTATAGCAGCTGTTGAACAAAGGATTAATGTCTTCTTCTTCATGCACTGCTACGTATATAAGCAATTTTTCAAAGACATAGAAAGTCTGTTCCTTTAGAAACTTGAAGCTATTCATTGGTGTTTAAAGAAATGTATCCGTGTGTCCAGTTGACAATAGGCTGTGATAACTAATCTTGATTGCACTATCAATTAGATGGGGAAATATTTATGAGGTGACTAAAACACACCTGAGGGTGCATCATGGGGGCAGTTACAGAAAGAAATAATTTCTGCAGAGAATTCCCTGAATGTGAGTGGCAGGATTGCATAGGCTGAGTACACGAATAGAATCCAAATGGGGGAAAAGACAGACAGCTAGTGTGTGCATGATGTATCTCTACTTCCTTGTCTCCAGAATCTGAGCTGCTCTGTTCTGCCTCCTTACCCTTGCCAGGGTGAAGTGAAACCTCTTAAACCATGAGCCTTCTTCTCATCGGTTGGTTCTCTCATGTACGTGACACAGGGATAAGAAGTCGGATTGATCAGCGCCCTCCCCGTTACATTCCATTTATATATTTTGCCTTGTGTCTCTATTCCTTCATCTTATGAATTGGTTTTTACAGAGTGCAGCTTTCTCATACTGTCTACAAAAATTCATGTTCGTTAGCTTATCTTTAAGGAAATGGACTGGACGTTTGTATCCTTTTGAAGTTAACACGAGGAGAGGTCCTTCACTGTGGGATTATGCTCCGGCAACAGATACTTAGGAGAACTTGCATCCTCAATTTGTCACTTTATGCTAGCTATATGAAAAGATATCGAAGCCAGCCTTCGCCTGATGCTAACTGTTTTGGTCTTGGCCTTTTAAATCCTCATAACCATGAGAATTGAGTGATGTTTAGGACAACTGATGTGTGTTATTTTTGTTATAGTACCCAAAGTAAAATACTAAAGAAGGAAAGATAATAACTTAAAGTGTTAAATGTTTGGTAGAATGCTAATAATTTGGCAATATGTCTGAAAGGAAAAGGCAATGAGAACTTTGTTAGGAAAAGAGCCTAAGAAAATATGGCTAAAGGACTTTTAAAATGATTACAAATGAAAGGCGATGTATAAAGTGACATATTTGGACATCTGAAACCACGAATTCAGTCGTATCTTAGCCTCTGTTGGTTGTCCAATGACAAGTGGTCACCTCTGGAAACATGCAAGCAGCCTTATACGGACTCACTAGGTTACATTTGGGGAAAATGTGCCAAGTACATGCCATGCACGGATACAATACTAATTGATGAAAAAGGAGACTGTGAGTTTGAAGGAGAGTAGGGAGGGGTACACAGAAGGACTTAGGTGGAGGAAAGGGAAGGGAGAAATGTTGGAATGAGAAGACATTTTCAAAAATAAACTAAAAAGAAAAAAGACCAGAGACAAAGTTTTCGATTTCAGTGGACGTGAAAGAGTAGCAGTTCATTGTCTTCCTTTTTCCTGTTGCTGGGATAAAATATGCTGACCAGAGTGATTAACAAGTGTTCCTTCTGGCTCCCAGTTGAAAGGTGCCACACCTATGATGGCAAGGGCATTAGTGTACCAGGGACTCAAAGCAATCACATTACACCTACCACCAAGAAACAGAATAATAAAGTTATCTGGCTCCTCAGCTTCCTTTCTTTGTGGATATAGTCCAGGATCCCGTTGGGAAAGGTACCCCCAACAGTCAGTGGATGGTCCCATCTCAATTAATGTAATAAAGGTATCTCTAACAAGCATGCCCAGAGTCCATCTCTCAGGTGATTTTAAATTTTGTCATTTTTGACAATTAACATTAATAAATACTGTACTTAAAATTCTAAAATAATGCTTTCTGAAGGGTAAGTTTTGACTTGACAAAATAAGTGTATTTTAATAGCTGAAGCTGGTAATCCTGTGATAAAAGATGATGTAATGAGAAATATAGTTCACAGCTGCAATATGCTGGCAATTCATTTTGAGTACATCATAAACCACATATTTAACAAATACAGCCTAATGATGGAATGCATGGGCACCAAGAAGCTCGTGTATAAAAACACAGATTGGTGAAGTAGGTTTTTCTAAAGCACATTGTGCCCAGATCTCTTGAATCATTTGCTGTAGTACTTCGTAACTGTGGACTGCTACCCCTTTGGAGGTTTAGCAACCCTTTCACTGGAGTCACATATTAGATATCCTGCATATCAGATATTTACATTATGATTCATAACATTAACAAAATCACAGTAATGAAGTAGTGACTAAAATAATTGCATGGTTGGAGGTCACCACAACATGAGGAACTGTATTAAAGGGTTGCAGCATTAGGAAGGTTGAGGACACGGAGAATGGCTGTTAGACCTGGAGAAACATTGCCTTACCTTCCTTAGTGCACGGTTTTAGCAAGTCACAGAGATCACAGTAAGAGCTGTATAAATGCCCTTGAAAAGGGGTGCGTAGTTTATCACTAACACATGTCTGTCTCTTCATATCTCAATATCACTTTCCCTATTTCTTTGGAATAGACTTTTAAGTGGGCTGTTAAAAAAAAGATGTGCAAATTTAGATCTTTTCTTGTGCAGCGCCATGCCTGGTTTATGATTTTTATCTCTGGCCCTTTACAGCTATTATAAGAGACAGATAAGAGACTTGGTTCTTGAGTTCACTGAGGAATATTTAATCTTCAGTGGAGTTCCAGTTACCTAAGAACCTTTTCTCGCATTTTGCTTTAATGCTCTCGGTGCCTTGGCAGTGTGAGGCAGAGATGAGTCATTTCAAGTCAAGCTCTCTGCCAGCTAGCACTCTGTTGTTTATAGACGCCTATGTGATTGTCTGCTTGGAGAATTGCTCTGTCCCCGCTGGTGAAACATAAAGGTCAGCTTGACCTTTGGTCACCCTCTCTCCAGGTCTGCTTCTCTTTGCCACTCTCCACCGCTGTAAACCAGTCTCAAAGATATCTGAGTGACATGAACTCTGAGCAGACCCCTGTGAAAGCACATATTTCTTCTGTGTTCACATCTGAGACTAAAACTAGCTCAGCCAAACTAAATAAAGTAAGTCCCTAGGTCTCAAAAAAGAAAAAAAGAAAAAAAAAACTCTGTTAGCTAGCTGTAGGGTAGCCTCTGACAATATTGCAGGAAAGATCATAATCCTCTCTTAATGTTTGTTACTGGCATCCTTATAGAATGTAGGAAAGAGGATCACTGTTGTGTGAGGGGTCTCTATGAGGATAGTTGTTCCCACAAGAAAGTGACAATGTGGGTTCTAGCTCACATATATGCTAAAAGAGGCAGAAATGAGGGCAGGTTTGTTAAATGACAAAAAGTTAACTTATGGAAGGCGAGTCTGCTCTAGGGATGTATCATTCAGGAGGATGACTAGAGTGAATGATGTCATATGTATGATATGTATGCTTGAAATTCCTAGGAGAGCAGACTTAAGTACTGTCCCCCCTCCCTCACACACACAGACACACACAGAGACATAGACACACAACTATGGGAGGTTATGACTATATTATTAGCTTTATTATTATTTCACATTATAAATATATTGACACTAGATTGTATCATATTTATGATAATTCATATACATATGAAGAGAGAGAGGGATCTTAATATGCAGCCATGGATGACCTGGAACTCACTATGTAAATCAGGCTTGCCTCTCAGATTCATCTCATTTTTATTGACCAGTTTGTATCTTCAAAGGAGCCAAAAAAAATTGGATGATCTTTCTCTAAGGGAGTAAAAATCCAAATTCTGCTACTAAAGCAGCTAATAATGCATGGAATGTCTTCCCATTAGAGTATATTTGAAGAAGCACACTGGCCTGCATCACTAGGGAGGCTCTTGACCTTATTTTTCCTTCTTCCACACTTGACTTAGTATTATAGTATTAAGTAAGAATATATCTCTAAAATAATAAAATGCATGGGCTTGTAATTAGAGACACTTCTGAAGGGTTAGGGACTGAATACACAATTCTCCCCTGTAGACTCATGACTTAGTTTTGGTCACAGATCGTCATCCTGTTTTAGGATGCTGTGGAATGAGGGAGTGACTGGGGATGGGCTTTGGAAGCTCATCATATCTTACAATTTCTTGATTTTTTCTCTGATTTATGTCCAAATGATGTGAACGGCTGTCTTATATCACATATTTCCATGGTAATGAGTCCTCTGAAAATGTAAGCCCAGAAAATCCTTAATCTTTTCAGTTGTTTTTCCCAGATATTAGCTTAAAATAACAAAATCCTGATTAACATACCTATGATCTATTATCATTGTTTTATAGTCAGTCACCTCTTGTAGTGAACGGGGAGAGCAGGTGAAAGGGGAGCGCAGGCCTGCTTTTTGTCCACCTGGCTCCCACACGGCTAGCTTAACATCCGAAATAACAACACACAAATTGTATTCAT